>JAXCHO010000857.1:0-29362 GCA_036630365.1 Acanthiza pusilla
TTATAATTTACATGAATATATGTTATGATTTTTTTTCTTTGTATTAATTGTTATAATAAAGTTTTACTTGTAATTCAAATCAATGACAAAAAAGCCTGAATTACTTTAGCCAAGTTTACAAACTCTAATACAACACAAAGCCCTAACAAACCCCTTACAACTTGTTTAATTAAAACATTAATTCTCTTCCATTACCATATAAACATAACTGTAAAATTTTTTTAAAAAATTGTATTATATAATATTATCTAATTATACTGTATCCATTCATAAACAACTACAAAACTTAAGAAATTTAGCCAACCAAATTACAGTAAATGACCCATCTTAGCTAAACAATTTGTTTCATGACTAGAACTTCATATCTTGGCTAAAGGAACTCTTTAAAATAAGTTTAATTGTGTTTATAGTAATAATTGTAGTGTTAATAGCAATTCCCTGTATACTTCAATGTGTAAAAAAGCTTATATCTTAGTAGTTCATCAAAACGGGGGAGATGTTGGAGAAGGAGCAGAAAGCTCTCCTACATATTATTACTCAGCAAAAGAAAGAATAGAATTAAAAACTGAGTTTGAGCTAGAGAAAAAATAAGCATACCAGCTGATTGAAATACAAACTGGAAAAACCAGCTTTGCAAAGATCTAAACCTGGAGCTGCTATGGTAATCTGAGAACTCTCATAGGCTATACACAAATGACGTAGAACTTGTATCTCCTCCTAAATTGGTTAGTAGAAATTAGCATATTCATCAGGAAACCTGTTAACTAAGCGAACAAAGCAAATTTTGCTCAGACTGCATTTTTCACTCCCTGCTTGCAACTTCCCTCTCCCCTCTTACCATGTGGGATCACCACGGAGCTGCGAGAAGCCGCCACGTGGTCGGTCCCACTTCCCTACCTCATCTACTCAAGAAATAAACCCACATGCTTTGAAAATGGATGCAGAGAGTCTGGCTACATCATTGCAGAAGGAAACCAGGACAATATTACTCTAATACATCTACTTTGGGGAAAGTAACCCTCTTTTCTCTAAAGATGACAATTGCACTATGGAGCCAACAAAACTGAACTCACCACTCTCATACTCACAGCATACATGCTTTTACTTCTGCCTGCAGAGATACAGCTGAGTTCTGGAACACTGCCAAGATAATCACTGCCTCTTCATCGGCTCCTGGGCTTGCAAGTGCACAAGGCCTCAGGAGCCTGAACAAACCTGGCTGTTGGTTGGCCAAGTTTAGTAATGCTACCAGCATAGCGATAGCTGACTCGTTAATTGATGTAGACAGCATTAGACATGCTATATTCCAAAATCAAGCAGCAATTGATTTTTTGCTTTTACTGCGTGGGCATGGGTGCAAAGAATTTGACAGGTTATGTTGTATGAACTTAAGTGACCATTCCCGCTCTTCCATCCCTCCACTGCCCTGCACTGACTTGCTCGGCCATCCCCACCTTGACTTCCCCACCCATTTGTCCAGGCCCAGCCTTCCCTTCCCTTCTCCTTCTGGGACTCTCATTGCCTTGCCTACCTCCCCCTTGCCTTGCCTTGCCCTGTAAACACAGCAGTTGCCTTCTGTTGCCCTCAAAGTCCTCACTTGCCTTGCAGGACCTTGCTCACCCCTCCCCCACCTGGAATTCAAGACCCTTCTTTTCGTGACAATTCTTCAACTTGCCTTGCCCTGCCTGCTTCCCTCAGGAAGCCTTCAAGGCCTTCACATACCCGCAGTGTTTCAGGAGCATGGAAGAGGAAGCCCATAGGAGGTCACGTGAAGCCAGACCTGTCTGTCCCAGCAGCTTTTGCCTGGCATCAATTCTTGCATGTATGGAATTTTGGACAGGCAATCCACATTTGTCTTCTGGGCTCCGGAACCAAAATGACAGTTCTTCTGCATTGGAAGGAAAGCAGGTAGCCCCAGTGTTTTAGGTGCAGATTAGAGATGGTGCAGGTGAGAGCAAGGCCAGTCAAATCAGTCTTTCCTGGCCACTTCCGCCTGCCAGCAATCTATGAACCTCACCTGTCTTGCCTTGCTAAACCACCATTGCTGTGCATTCCCTTTCATGCCCATTCCCTACCCTAGACCTGCTTACTGCTTGTGTCTGCGACTGAATTCATGTCAAAGGCCCTGCCATATTTGGTCCTGTGCTTGTTGTGCATGTCCACGAGATAATGAAGAAAAGAGAATGAAGAAAACTTTCTTGCTTGACTCCACTTCCTCCTTCCGGTTTTCCTAGCACCTTCAGTTTCAACTCTGTGATTAAAACTTCCGGTCTCCCTAGCACACTCCGATTCAACTCTATGATACAAAACTTCCGGTCTTCCTAGCACCTTCAGTTTTAACTCTGTGGTTAAAACTTCCGGTCTCCCTAGCACATCCAATTTTTAACTCTGTCATACCAACTTCCGGCCTTCCTAGCACATCCGGTTTTTGTAACCAACTCTACTTTTGCTTGTATTGTAGCCTAAAAGACAGGCTACCTGAAACAGAGGCCAAGACAAATTAGGAGTATAAAAAGCAGACAATTTATTTAAGGCCTGCAGAGGCCTTAAAGGTAGATTCAGGCAAACAAAGTCCCCTGTCGGGGACGACACCCAAAATGGACCCCGAGTCACGAGCTCTTCACCTTTTATAAGTTCTGTTTCATTAGCATATTGGCCCTTAATTCTCCAATCGTACCCTCAGGTGATGATGTTAACCACCCCAGGCCTGCTCCCCCCATCTCACAGTTGTTTACATATTTTCAAGCCCTAAGGCAATGAATATGTCCTTGAATCTGTACTCAGAGAGTCTTGTTTTGGCTAAAGGTGCTGGGAACAGGGGATTTTAGCACTTTGTAAGAAGCACAGAACTACAGCAAGTTACAGCTACATGAAGAGTAAAAAACTAGAAATACCTGAAGGCATCAGTATAGCTCATTGTATTATTGCTTGAATTGCCATTGTTTGTTAGACAGCCTTGTCATTGTTTGCTAGCAGCCAATCTTAATGTGCCACAGTAATTATGAAAAGGTATAAGAGCAGCAGCAGCAGAGAATAATTAAGAGCTTCTTCTGGCTAATTCTAAACAAAACTCAGCTCCCACTTTTCACCACAGTTAAATAAAACTAGTGTTCTGGAAATGATCTTTCCTCTCCTTTGCGGTGGATGCCAGTCCCTATTGTCCCTACTGACTATATTTCACTTATCATTGTGGGATGGTTTTGGCACCTATGGAATGAATGCCTTTGGATAAAATGAAAATCCTGCAAATCAAAAGCCTCTTTGCATAAGGGGAAGATGAAGAAAGCAGAGAAGTTTTCAGATGTATCTTAGCTTGCTTTTTACATTAATTTTACCTTTGCTTCTGATGCCAAAGTGATTTTTGCCTTTTTACTTTTCTGTATTTGTGACCTTGCCAGTAGTTTTTCCCCAGCCAGAAAGACCAAACTCATTGCAGAGCTCCAAGCCCTGGAGGGCACAAGGCCCCTCTCCTGTCTTGCTTCTTCCTGGGAACCAAGCCTGACAACAAGATCTTCAAGACACATTTTAGTCAACAAGTCCAACTAGTACCAAGGGTGGGGGGGCTCCAGAGAAGGGGCTTGACCTGGGGGGAATTGCATCCCCACTTGTCCTCTGAATTGGTGCTTTTGATCAATGATGCTAATTTCCTAAAACCTAGAAGACTGTATTCAGCCGGGGGGAGGGGTGGGCGTTTGTGGATATTCTTCCTGGAACTGTCCCTGGAGCTCCAGTAAAGATCCACTTTTATCTTATCTCCTATACTGAAAGGATCTTGAGTTTCATTTCTAGGCTGAAAAAGGCAGCATTTCAGATGAGTTATTCTCCAGCTGCACTGTTACAAACACTGGAAAAATGAAAGACCATTCACTTTAAGCACTCAAAACACAGCTCCTTCTACCCATATTCTCCCTACTGGAACTATAGGATCAGTCTTCTCTGTGGGTTTTGCCCTCCCTATCCATTCAAAGTCCCACATAGTCTTGCTTGTCAGGTGCCAAGCTATGGTATCCACCCCCCCCCCCACCACGCCCCAGAAACCCGGTCTTATCGCCACTTGAGGTGATAGGAGCAGAAGCAAACAAGGTGGTTACTATGACTGTTCCAGGGGAATGGCACTGGTGCCAAGTACCCACTCCGCACTTACGTCGGCAGGAGTAATGGGTGGGAGCAGGAAGAGGGGGGAGGTAACTGCTCTTCTGTTTGTGATTTAACAGGATACCTGCAACCCATACACCCCCTGGAGCAAAACATCTGGGTGACCCTGGCTAAGGCAACTGGACAAGATCCCTTATGCCTTAGCACTGCTGCGCCTCAGAAGCCATTCACAAAGTGTCTGATCGGCGTCCTTCTCACCACCCCTGAACTGCCACAGTTATGGAACAGCACCCCTGCCTCCTCAGCCTGCCCGGATACATTGTCTCCCCGTGGGAAATTCCCTGCTTTACCCCCACAGGAACTGCAGATTTTAGGCACCTTGAATGCACATAGCTGTACCACCTTCACATTTCTCAGCACAAGGAATAGCCCTATGGCTTGGTGGGTCAATGCCACAACACCATGCTACCCAAGTGTTTCACACCGGTGTAATTCAATCACAAACTAAAACTAACCTTGAGTTTTAGTATACATATGCAACTCCCGCAGGGCATTTTCTTAATCTGTGCGGACTGAGCATGGACCAGAGTGCCAATGGCAATTAAAGGTGGTCCATCTACTTTGGGGAAAGTAACCCTCTTTTCTCTAAAGATGACAATTGCACTATGGAGCCAACAAAACTGAACTCACCACTCTCATACTCACAGCATACATGCTTTTACTTCTGCCTGCAGAGATACAGCTGAGTTCTGGAACACTGCCAAGATAATCACTGCCTCTTCATCGGCTCCTGGGCTTGCAAGTGCACAAGGCCTCAGGAGCCTGAACAAACCTGGCTGTTGGTTGGCCAAGTTTAGTAATGCTACCAGCATAGCGATAGCTGACTTGTTAATTGATGTAGACAGCATTAGACATGCTATATTCCAAAATCAAGCAGCAATTGATTTTTTGCTTTTACTGCGTGGGCATGGGTGCAAAGAATTTGACAGGTTATGTTGTATGAACTTAAGTGACCATTCCCGCTCTTCCATCCCTCCACTGCCCTGCACTGATTTGCTCAGCCATCCCCACCTTGACTTCCCCACCCATTTGTCCAGGCCCAGCCTTGCCTTCCCTTCCCTTCCCTTCTTTTTCTAGAACTCTCATTGTCTTGCTTATCTCTCCCTTGCCTTGCCTTGCCCTGTAAATGCAGCAGTTGCCTTCTGTTGCCCTCAAAGCCTTCACTTGCCTTGCAGGACCTTGCTCACCCCTCCCCCACCTGGAATTCAAGACCCCTCTTTTCGTGGCATTTCTTCAACTTGCCTTGCCCTGCCTGCTTCCCTCAGGAAGCCTTCAAGGCCTTCACATACCCGCAGCGTTTCAGGAGCATGGAAGAGGAAGCCCATAGGAGCCAAACCCGTCTGTCCCAGCAGCTTTTTTCTGGCATCAATTCTTGCATGTACAGGATTTTGGACTGGCAATCCACATTTGTCTTCTGAGCTCTGGGACCAAGATGACAGTTCTTCTGCATTGGAAGGAAAGCAGGTAGCCCCAGTGTTTTAGGTGCAGATTAGAGCTGGCACAGGTGAGAGCAAGACTGTTATTATACACTCAATTGTGGGTTTTGCATTATGAGCAAAGGTAATTAAGGCAACAGATACAACTACAGGTGCAATACATAAGAGATAGAGAACAGTACTTTAAAAATATACAGATCATTAACCATTTAACTATTAGCTACTACCCAGAGTCCACAATCACGGGAGAGTCCCATTTTACAGGTGAGACTTGAAGACCTTTCCCGGGCAAGGTTGTCAAGTTTACCTGAAAAGGGGTTCCAGCTCTCCAAGCCCAATTGGTGAGCCAAAATGACTCAATTGCAGTTTTAGGGTAGAAACATCTGGGATTCAAGATTCAGTACCCGATCAGCTTAGGGCCAGGACTTGGCCAGAGCCCAGGCCTTACCTGAGAGGGTCTCTCTAAATCTTCTAAACAAGCTTCTATTAATATCAATTCTTTAAAGCAATATACTTCTTGCAGATCGGTGTTGTGGTTTAGTTTTAACTAAATAATCAATGGTACCATAAACAAATTACAAATAGCTGTGAACAAAGAGACACATATGTATAGCATCAAATAATGTTTTCTGGGTAATGCTCTCTGTAAAAGCTTAGTAAATTCATATCATTACTTTAACAACACATCTAGAATTTCATGTTTTGACAGAACTTAAACTTTAACTTCACTTAAAATTAAGATAAATCTAACAGAGCTTAAAGTTAACATCATTGAAAGCAAAAATTAATGTCAAGCACTTAAAAAATAAGTCCTATCTCATAGGTGCCTCTACCCAGACTTACATGCTGATAAAATACAAATTAACAGAGACAATTCACACACATGTACAGGAAAACAAAATTAAACTTGCCTTTGTTAAAGTTATTACGGGGCTAACTGACTCTTAGGCCACAAAATGCTTTACAGAATTGGCCTCAGGATTCTACTCAGCCAGTTCTGGCTCTGAGGCAGCAAGTTACACCCCTCTGCCAGCTGTTACAAATTCACTAAACAACACCACCACTCACAAACATGGAAATTTTCTTCACTCGACTACAAGCGTCTGTTTTCTCTTTTCTTTCTTTCAGAGGTTACCAAAATTCAACTTCTTAATCAAACTGAAAACCAACAGACTTTACATAAATTTTGATCAACTTAAAGTTGACAGGTCTGACTTATAAACTCAAAAGACATAAAAGACTCAAACAACATTCTTAGTACATTTGCTGCAGCACTTTCACACTTGTACGCACACAGATACTGATTAAGGTATACCTATGGAAAGAAAAATAGTCCTTTGAAGTCAGTGAGGTAGTCACTCTGAATGCCTTTGCATTCTTTTAACTTTAAATTTACTAAAATTAGATACAAGATTAAGAGTATACCTTAAGAGTTTTAGATACAGCAGAATTTAACTTATTTTGACTTTCTTCGCACAAGAAACTACTGAAAATTCATCATACAGCAGTTAAACATTTGCGAATAATATCAAGAAATAAATCTAAAGTGTGTCAGATTTACAGTCATGTGGAAAATGCCTGTTCACTCCTCTAAGATAAATGTAAGTTTATTAAGATGTTTTCGAGATGCAGCTTTACTCACAGGGATGATAGCACTGCACGTTCTTGGAAAATTGCATTTAAGACCTGCTTAAGTTGCTGATGGTAGGACAGCTTTCTGTAAAAATAATTACAAACGGTTTGAGATGTAAAGCACATGTGTCTACATGGCAAAAACAATTGCATTTAAATTGTCTTATTAAAGCTGTATAGGCAGACAGGTAAAGCTGGCACCACGCTACATGTTTTTACAGTAGAGGATCGTGAGCTAATTATATTCGATTTCCAAACAGCTTCTGCAGATAACAAACATGGAGTTAGGCCTAGTATAGGCCTCACCCTCAGCCTGCCCGGATACATTGTCTCCCCGTGGGAAATTCCCTGCTTTACCCCCACAGGAACTGCAGATTTTAGGCACCTTGAATGCACATAGCTGTACCACCTTCACATTTCTCAGCACAAGGAATAGCCCTATGGCTTGGTGGGTCAATGCCACAACACCATGCTACCCAAGTGTTTCACACCGGTGTAATTCAATCACAAACTAAAACTAACCTTGAGTTTTAGTATGCATATGCAACTCCCGCAGGGCATTTTCTTAATCTGTGCGGACTGAGCATGGACCAGAGTGCCAATGGCAATTAAAGGTGGTCCATCTACTTTGGGGGAAGTAACCCTCTTTTCTCTAAAGATGACAATTGCACTATGGAGCCAACAAAACTGAACTCACCACTCTCATACTCACAGCATACATGCTTTTACTTCTGCCTGCAGAGATACAGCTGAGTTCTGGAACACTGCCAAGATAATCACTGCCTCTTCATCGGCTCCTGGGCTTGCAAGTGCACAAGGCCTCAGGAGCCTGAACAAACCTGGCTGTTGGTTGGCCAAGTTTAGTAATGCTACCAGCATAGCGATAGCTGACTCGTTAATTGATGTAGACAGCATTAGACATGCTATATTCCAAAATCAAGCAGCAATTGATTTTTTGCTTTTACTGCGTGGGCATGGGTGCAAAGAATTTGACAGGTTATGTTGTATGAACTTAAGTGACCATTCCCGCTCTTCCATCCCTCCACTGCCCTGCACTGATTTGCTCAGCCATCCCCACCTTGACTTCCCCACCCATTTGTCCAGGCCCAGCCTTGCCTTCCCTTCCCTTCTTTTTCTAGAACTCTCATTGTCTTGCTTATCTCTCCCTTGCCTTGCCTTGCCCTGTAAATGCAGCAGTTGCCTTCTGTTGCCCTCAAAGCCTTCACTTGCCTTGCAGGACCTTGCTCACCCCTCCCCCACCTGGAATTCAAGACCCCTCTTTTCGTGGCATTTCTTCAACTTGCCTTGCCCTGCCTGCTTCCCTCAGGAAGCCTTCAAGGCCTTCACATACCCGCAGCGTTTCAGGAGCATGGAAGAGGAAGCCCATAGGAGCCAAACCCGTCTGTCCCAGCAGCTTTTTTCTGGCATCAATTCTTGCATGTACAGGATTTTGGACTGGCAATCCACATTTGTCTTCTGAGCTCTGGGACCAAGATGACAGTTCTTCTGCATTGGAAGGAAAGCAGGTAGCCCCAGTGTTTTAGGTGCAGATTAGAGCTGGCACAGGTGAGAGCAAGACCAGTCAAGTCAGTGTTTCCTGGCCGCTTTTGTCTACCAGCAGCTGCCTTGCCTTGGCAACCCAAGAGTTTCCTCTTCTTGCCCTGCTAAACCTCCATGGCTTTGAGTTCTCTTCTGTGCCCATGCCCCACCTGGCTACAGCTTTCCTCCACGGCCTTGCTTTGCCTACTCCTTCCTGTTTCTGCCTGGCCTACCCATCACTGGGCTTACCTTCTTATGCCTAGCCTTGCCTCTAACTTCTGGATCTTCTCTTGCCTACCACTCCATTTGCTTTCCCCTCACTGCTCTGGCCTTGTCTACCTCCCCCTTGACTTGCCTCCAATTGCCTACACTTGCCTTGTGTTGCCTTGCCTGCATGGAAGGCAAGGTAAAGAGTGGTAGGCAAGGCAAAGCAAAGCAAGGACGATGTAGGCAGGGCAAGGGAAGGCAGATGCAAGAAAGGCAAGCAAAGCAAGAGGAGGCTAGGAAAAACTGGGCAAGGTAGAGAAGGCAAGTCCCAGCCAAAAGACTCGGAGTGCCTTTCCTTGAGAAGCAAAGGCCATAGTGCCAGTGTCAGTGGAGCAGAAGGAAAGGTACCATGGGGAGGTACAGTCCAGCAAGACATTTCTCTCCTGGCCCCTTCTGGGTAGGAGTAATTGTTGGACGTATGCAATACTGGAGGTGCTATGCAACTTTGGCTTGGTAAGCTCCTGAAGGAGAATGGCAAGGCTTTTTCATGGGAAGGAAAGCACGCAACCCCAGCGCTGGAGGCGCAGAGAAGAAGCTGCCTAGTGGAGGTCCGGGGCACCAGCTGCTTTCTGTCCTGACATATCTGGTGTGGAAGCATTGCTTCAGTTTGTACACTTTACGGACATGGAATCCATCTTTGGAAGGTGGCCTCTTGAAAGATTCAGTTTGGCAGGTGGTTTCCGCGTCTCAGAAGTGGCCTTCTGAAATTCTGGCAACACCGTCTTTTGGACAAGGTAAACCGCTCTGCTCAGTCTTGGTGGGTAGCCTACCTAGCAGCCTAGGTAATGCTGAGGAACAGTGTTCTGGCACCTTTGCATGGGATCAGTCCCTGGATGTTCTGTATTTTGGAGGAGGGGATGCCATTTCATTGGAGATGGGCTTCTAATTCCTCTCTTTTGCAAAGGAAACAACTTTGCATGTGTACATTGGTTGGTCTTAGTGAATTTTAAGACTTTTGCCCATAGGCAGTTCTCTGGCTTAGTGCTGTTGAACTGTCAGTGGGAATGCAAACGCCAGGCTGTTGAGCTTTTTGTCCTGGTCCCGTTCATGTGGGAGCAGCTCCCCTCCATGGTGCTGGACCTGACTGGATGCAGACTCAGTGAGACTGCAGGGTTAGGATGGTAGCAAGAGCTGAGAAGGAAAGGGCCGATAGCAGGGTGTGTGCTGGTACCTCGACGGGTGCAGTTGAAGTTGTCGGCAGCTAGAGCTTTCTCAGCTGGCATCTTTGTGAGCTCTGCTTTTGCCAGATGTTCTCAAGTTTGTAGCCAGATTCTTGTGAGAGTGAAAAGAATTTTTAAGGCAAAGGCCACTAGAGTGTGGTGCAAATAAGAGTTTGCAGTTGGAAGGGGAAGATCAAAGCAATCTTTTGGGGCTGACAGTCGAGTTGAGAGCAGGCACCTTTCCAACTTGGCTGTGGAATTGGGAGGCTTCCGAGCTGGACACAGCGCGATACCTTTAAAAGCAAGTCGAGAGTGCCATCGTGTGGTTGATTCCATATGAGCGCTGACAGAGTGCAGGCAAAAGCCAAGCTCTTTTCTGGCCCGGCCCCACTCGTGTGCGAGCAGCAGTTCGTGGAGAAGCTCCGTGGTGAATCCTGTCCCTTGGACACTGAACGAATGTGAAGCTACATCTAGCGGAGAAGGAAGAGGAATCATTTCACAGCTGGCTGCACGGTGTTTCGGCTGCAAAACCAAAGGAAATTGGGAGCAGCTCCCCTTCATGGTGCTGGACCATGGCGCTGAGAAGGAAAGGGCCGATAGCAGGGTGTGTGCTGGTACCTCGACGGGTGCAGTTGAAGTTGTCGGCAGCTAGAGCTTTCTCAGTTGGCATCTTTGTGAGCTCTGCTTTTGCCAGATGTTCTCAAGTTTGTAGCCAGATTCTTGTGAGAGAGAAAAGAATTATTTGGGCAAAGGCGTTGGTGTTGCCGTTAGAGTGTGGTGCAAATAAGAGTTTGCAGTTGGAACGGGAAGATCAAAGCAATCTTTTGGGGCTGACAGATGAGTTGAGAGCAGGCACCTTCCCAACTTGGCTGTAGAATCGGGAGGATTCCGAGCTGGACACAGCGGGATTCCTTTAAAAGCAAGTCGAGAGTGCCATCGTGTGGTTGATTCCATATGAGCGCTGACAGAGTCCAGGCAAAAGCCAAGCTCACTTCCACGAAGGTCTGGAAACACTGGCACACGGGACACAATGTGCAGAGAGAGAAGGAGCAAGAGAGAGAGAGAAGCACTTTGCCCCAAATTCAGTCTTACAGAACTCGTGCACTTGGAGTTCCCAGAGAAGGTGGCGTGCGTGGAGAAGGTTTTCTCCACGTAGCCTCTTCTGTTCGCTTCTTTGCCGGACCGCAGAAAGACGCCCGCTTCCCTCTCGCGCTTTGCGAGCGAAAAGGCGCCTAGCCGGCGAAGGTGCGTCTTCGGCGGCCAGAAGGCGAAACGAAAACCGGCACTGTGCCCTGCTGCTGTGCTCGCTGCATTTCACATCCAAACTGCACCAGCACGCATAGCAGCATGCAGGCTCATCTCCAAAGGATGTTTCCTGCCGCCACGAAGGTCTGGCAGCACTGGCACTCGGGACAAAATGTGCAGAGAGAGAAGAGGGAGAGAGGGAGAAAAGAACTTCGCCCCAGCTTCAGCCTTGCAGAACTCGTGCACTTGGAGTTCCCAGAGAAGGTAGCGTGCGTGGAGAAGGTTTTCTCCACGTAGCCTCTTCTGTTCGCGTTTTTGCCGCACCGCAGAGAGCCGCCCGCTTCTCTCTCGCGCTTTGCGAGCGAAGGACGCCTAGCCGGCGAAGGTGCGTCTTCGGCGGCTGCAAAGCGAAGCGAGAGCCGGTACGGCGCCCTGCTGCTGTGCTCCCTGCATTTCACATCCAAACTGCACCAGCACGCATAGCAGCATGCAGGCTCATCTCCAAAAGATGTTTCCTGCTGCCACGAAGATCTGGCAACACTGGCACTAAGTCACACTCTGCAGAGAGAGAAAAAGCAAGAGAGATTGAGATGCACTTTGCCCCAGCTTCAGTCTTACAGAACTCGTGCACTTGGAGTTCCCAGAGAAGGTAGAGTGCGTGGAGAATGCTCTCTCCACGTAGCCTCTTCTGTTCGCGTTTTTGCCGCACCGCAGAGAGCCGCCCGCTTCTCTCTCGCGCTTTGCGAGCGAAGGGCGCCTAGCCGGCGAAGGTGCGTCTTCTTCGGCAAGAAAGCGAAGCGAGAGCCGGTACGGCGCCCTGCTGCTGTACTCCCCGCATTTTACTTCCAAACTGCACCAGCACGCATCGCAGCATGCAGGCTCATCTCCAAAGGATGTTTCCTGCCGCCACGAAGTTCTGGCAGCACTGGCACTCGGGACAAAATATGCAGAGAGAGAGGGAGCGAGAGAGAGAGAAAAGAACTTCGCCCCAGCTTCAGCCTTGCAGAACTCGTGCACTTGGAGTTCCCAGAGAAGGTAGCGTGCGTGGAGAAGGTTTTCTCCACGTAGCCGCTTCTGTTCGCATCTTTGCCGCACCGCAGAGAGCCGCCCGCTTCTCTCTCGCGCTTTGCGAGCGAAGGACGCCTAGCCGGCGAAGGTGCGTCTTCGGCGGCTGCAAAGCGAAGCGAGAGCCGGTACGGCGCCCTGCTGCTGTGCTCCCTGCATTTCACATCCAAACTGCACCAGCACGCATAGCAGCATGCAGGCTCATCTCCAAAAGATGTTTCCTGCTGCCACGAAGATCTGGCAACACTGGCACTAAGTCACACTCTGCAGAGAGAGAAAAAGCAAGAGAGATTGAGATGCACTTTGCCCCAGCTTCAGTCTTACAGAACTCGTGCACTTGGAGTTCCCAGAGAAGGTAGAGTGCGTGGAGAAGGTTTTCTCCACGTAGCCTCTTCTGTTCGCGTTTTTGCCGCACCGCAGAGAGCCGCCCGCTTCTCTCTCGCGCTTTGCGAGCGAAGGGCGCCTAGCCGGCGAAGGTGCGTCTTCTTCGGCAAGAAAGCGAAGCGAGAGCCGGTACGGCGCCCTGCTGCTGTGCTCCCTGCATTTCACATCCAAACTGCACCAGCACGCATAGCAGCATGCAGGCTCACCTCCAAAAAATGTTTCCTGCTGCCACGAAGATCTGGCAACACTGGCACTAAGTCACACTCTGCAGAGAGAGAAAAAGCAAGAGAGATTGAGATGCACTTTGCCCCAGCTTCAGTCTTACAGAACTCGTGCACTTGGAGTTCCCAGAGAAGGTAGAGTGCGTGGAGAAGGTTTTCTCCACGTAGCCTCTTCTGTTCGCGTTTTTGCCGCACCGCCGAGAGCCGCCCGCTTCTCTCTCGCGCTTTGCGAGCGAAGGACGCCTAGCCGGCGAAGGTGCGTCTTCGGCGGCTGCAAAGCGAAGCGAGAGCCGGTACGGCGCCCTGCTGCTGTGCTCGCTGCATTTCACATCCAAACTGCACCAGCACGCATAGCAGCATGCAGGCTCATCTCCAAAAGATGTTTCCTGCTGCCACGAAGATCTGGCAACACTGGCACTAAGTCACACTCTGCAGAGAGAGAAAAAGCAAGAGAGATTGAGATGCACTTTGCCCCAGCTTCAGTCTTACAGAACTCGTGCACTTGGAGTTCCCAGAGAAGGTAGAGTGCGTGGAGAATGCTCTCTCCACGTAGCCTCTTCTGTTCGCGTTTTTGCCGCACCGCAGAGAGCCGCCCGCTTCTCTCTCGCGCTTTGCGAGCGAAGGGCGCCTAGCCGGCGAAGGTGCGTCTTCTTCGGCAAGAAAGCGAAGCGAGAGCCGGTACGGCGCCCTGCTGCTGTACTCCCCGCATTTTACTTCCAAACTGCACCAGCACGCATCGCAGCATGCAGGCTCATCTCCAAAGGATGTTTCCTGCCGCCACGAAGTTCTGGCAGCACTGGCACTCGGGACAAAATATGCAGAGAGAGAGGGAGCGAGAGAGAGAGAAAAGAACTTCGCCCCAGCTTCAGCCTTGCAGAACTCGTGCACTTGGAGTTCCCAGAGAAGGTAGCGTGCGTGGAGAAGGTTTTCTCCACGTAGCCGCTTCTGTTCGCATCTTTGCCGCACCGCAGAGAGCCGCCCGCTTCTCTCTCGCGCTTTGCGAGCGAAGGACGCCTAGCCGGCGAAGGTGCGTCTTCGGCGGCTGCAAAGCGAAGCGAGAGCCGGTACGGCGCCCTGCTGCTGTGCTCGCTGCATTTCACATCCAAACTGCACCAGCACGCATAGCAGCATGCAGGCTCATCTCCAAAAGATGTTTCCTGCTGCCACGAAGATCTGGCAACACTGGCACTAAGTCACACTCTGCAGAGAGAGAAAAAGCAAGAGAGATTGAGATGCACTTTGCCCCAGCTTCAGTCTTACAGAACTCGTGCACTTGGAGTTCCCAGAGAAGGTAGAGTGCGTGGAGAAGGTTTTCTCCACGTAGCCTCTTCTGTTCGCGTTTTTGCCGCACCGCAGAGAGCCGCCCGCTTCTCTCTCGCGCTTTGCGAGCGAAGGGCGCCTAGCCGGCGAAGGTGCGTCTTCTTCGGCAAGAAAGCGAAGCGAGAGCCGGTACGGCGCCCTGCTGCTGTGCTCCCTGCATTTCACATCCAAACTGCACCAGCACGCATAGCAGCATGCAGGCTCATCTCCAAAAGATGTTTCCTGCTGCCACGAAGATCTGGCAACACTGGCACTAAGTCACACTCTGCAGAGAGAGAAAAAGCAAGAGAGATTGAGATGCACTTTGCCCCAGCTTCAGTCTTACAGAACTCGTGCACTTGGAGTTCCCAGAGAAGGTAGAGTGCGTGGAGAAGGTTTTCTCCACGTAGCCTCTTCTGTTCGCGTTTTTGCCGCACCGCAGAGAGCCGCCCGCTTCTCTCTCGCGCTTTGCGAGCGAAGGACGCCTAGCCGGCGAAGGTGCGTCTTCGGCGGCTGCAAAGCGAAGCGAGAGCCGGTACGGCGCCCTGCTGCTGTGCTCGCTGCATTTCACATCCAAGCTGCACCAGCACGCATAGCAGCATGCAGGCTCATCTCCAAAGGAAGTTTGCCACTGCCACCAAGATTTGGCAGCACTGGCAGTCGGGACAAAATGTGCAGAGAGAGAAAAAGCAAGAGAGATTGAGATGCACTTTGCCACAGCTTCAGTCTTACAGAACGCGTACAAAAACGCGAACAGAAAAGGCTACGTGGAGAAAACATTCTCCACGCACGCTACCTTCTCTGGGACCTCCAAGTGCACGAGTTCTGTAAGACTGAAGCTGGGGCGAAGTTCTTTTCTCTCTCTCTCGCTCCCTCTCTCTCTGCATATTTTGTCCCGAGTGCCAGTGCTGCCAGAACTTCGTGGCGGCAAGAAACATCTTTTGGAGATGAGCCTGCATGCTGCTATGCGTGCTGGTGCAGTTTGGATGTGAAATGCAGGGAGCACAGCAGCAGGGCGCCGTACCGGCTCTCGCTTCGCTTTCTTGCCGAAGAAGACGCACCTTCGCCGGCTAGGCGTCCTTCGCTCGCAAAGCGCGAGAGAGAAGCGGGCGGCTCTCTGCGGTGCGGCAAAGATGCGAACAGAAGCGGCTACGTGGAGAAAACCTTCTCCACGCACGCTACCTTCTCTGGGAACTCCAAGTGCACGAGTTCTGCAAGGCTGAAGCTGGGGCGAAGTTCTTTTCTCTCTCTCTCGCTCCCTCTCTCTCTGCATATTTTGTCCCGAGTGCCAGTGCTGCCAGAACTTCGTGGCGGCAGGAAACATCCTTTGGAGATGAGCCTGCATGCTGCGATGCGTGCTGGTGCAGTTTGGAAGTAAAATGCGGGGAGTACAGCAGCAGGGCGCCGTACCGGCTCTCGCTTCGCTTTCTTGCCGAAGAAGACGCACCTTCGCCGGCTAGGCGCCCTTCGCTCGCAAAGCGCGAGAGAGAAGCGGGCGGCTCTCTGCGGTGCGGCAAAAACGCGAACAGAAGAGGCTACGTGGAGAGAGCATTCTCCACGCACTCTACCTTCTCTGGGAACTCCAAGTGCACGAGTTCTGTAAGACTGAAGCTGGGGCAAAGTGCATCTCAATCTCTCTTGCTTTTTCTCTCTCTGCAGAGTGTGACTTAGTGCCAGTGTTGCCAGATCTTCGTGGCAGCAGGAAACATCTTTTGGAGATGAGCCTGCATGCTGCTATGCGTGCTGGTGCAGTTTGGATGTGAAATGCAGCGAGCACAGCAGCAGGGCGCCGTACCGGCTCTCGCTTCGCTTTGCAGCCGCCGAAGACGCACCTTCGCCGGCTAGGCGTCCTTCGCTCGCAAAGCGCGAGAGAGAAGCGGGCGGCTCTCGGCGGTGCGGCAAAAACGCGAACAGAAGAGGCTACGTGGAGAAAACCTTCTCCACGCACTCTACCTTCTCTGGGAACTCCAAGTGCACGAGTTCTGTAAGACTGAAGCTGGGGCAAAGTGCATCTCAATCTCTCTTGCTTTTTCTCTCTCTGCAGAGTGTGACTTAGTGCCAGTGTTGCCAGATCTTCGTGGCAGCAGGAAACATTTTTTGGAGGTGAGCCTGCATGCTGCTATGCGTGCTGGTGCAGTTTGGATGTGAAATGCAGGGAGCACAGCAGCAGGGCGCCGTACCGGCTCTCGCTTCGCTTTCTTGCCGAAGAAGACGCACCTTCGCCGGCTAGGCGCCCTTCGCTCGCAAAGCGCGAGAGA
Source organism: Acanthiza pusilla (assembly GCA_036630365.1). Classification (NCBI taxonomy): domain Eukaryota; kingdom Metazoa; phylum Chordata; class Aves; order Passeriformes; family Acanthizidae; genus Acanthiza; species Acanthiza pusilla. The sequence goes on from JAXCHO010000857.1 coordinate 16,662, forward strand.
GAAGCGGGCGGCTCTCTGCGGTGCGGCAAAAACGCGAACAGAAGAGGCTACGTGGAGAAAACCTTCTCCACGCACTCTACCTTCTCTGGGAACTCCAAGTGCACGAGTTCTGTAAGACTGAAGCTGGGGCAAAGTGCATCTCAATCTCTCTTGCTTTTTCTCTCTCTGCAGAGTGTGACTTAGTGCCAGTGTTGCCAGATCTTCGTGGCAGCAGGAAACATCTTTTGGAGATGAGCCTGCATGCTGCTATGCGTGCTGGTGCAGTTTGGATGTGAAATGCAGGGAGCACAGCAGCAGGGCGCCGTACCGGCTCTCGCTTCGCTTTGCAGCCGCCGAAGACGCACCTTCGCCGGCTAGGCGTCCTTCGCTCGCAAAGCGCGAGAGAGAAGCGGGCGGCTCTCTGCGGTGCGGCAAAGATGCGAACAGAAGCGGCTACGTGGAGAAAACCTTCTCCACGCACGCTACCTTCTCTGGGAACTCCAAGTGCACGAGTTCTGCAAGGCTGAAGCTGGGGCGAAGTTCTTTTCTCTCTCTCTCGCTCCCTCTCTCTCTGCATATTTTGTCCCGAGTGCCAGTGCTGCCAGAACTTCGTGGCGGCAGGAAACATCCTTTGGAGATGAGCCTGCATGCTGCGATGCGTGCTGGTGCAGTTTGGAAGTAAAATGCGGGGAGTACAGCAGCAGGGCGCCGTACCGGCTCTCGCTTCGCTTTCTTGCCGAAGAAGACGCACCTTCGCCGGCTAGGCGCCCTTCGCTCGCAAAGCGCGAGAGAGAAGCGGGCGGCTCTCTGCGGTGCGGCAAAAACGCGAACAGAAGAGGCTACGTGGAGAGAGCATTCTCCACGCACTCTACCTTCTCTGGGAACTCCAAGTGCACGAGTTCTGTAAGACTGAAGCTGGGGCAAAGTGCATCTCAATCTCTCTTGCTTTTTCTCTCTCTGCAGAGTGTGACTTAGTGCCAGTGTTGCCAGATCTTCGTGGCAGCAGGAAACATCTTTTGGAGATGAGCCTGCATGCTGCTATGCGTGCTGGTGCAGTTTGGATGTGAAATGCAGCGAGCACAGCAGCAGGGCGCCGTACCGGCTCTCGCTTCGCTTTGCAGCCGCCGAAGACGCACCTTCGCCGGCTAGGCGTCCTTCGCTCGCAAAGCGCGAGAGAGAAGCGGGCGGCTCTCGGCGGTGCGGCAAAAACGCGAACAGAAGAGGCTACGTGGAGAAAACCTTCTCCACGCACTCTACCTTCTCTGGGAACTCCAAGTGCACGAGTTCTGTAAGACTGAAGCTGGGGCAAAGTGCATCTCAATCTCTCTTGCTTTTTCTCTCTCTGCAGAGTGTGACTTAGTGCCAGTGTTGCCAGATCTTCGTGGCAGCAGGAAACATTTTTTGGAGGTGAGCCTGCATGCTGCTATGCGTGCTGGTGCAGTTTGGATGTGAAATGCAGGGAGCACAGCAGCAGGGCGCCGTACCGGCTCTCGCTTCGCTTTCTTGCCGAAGAAGACGCACCTTCGCCGGCTAGGCGCCCTTCGCTCGCAAAGCGCGAGAGAGAAGCGGGCGGCTCTCTGCGGTGCGGCAAAAACGCGAACAGAAGAGGCTACGTGGAGAAAACCTTCTCCACGCACTCTACCTTCTCTGGGAACTCCAAGTGCACGAGTTCTGTAAGACTGAAGCTGGGGCAAAGTGCATCTCAATCTCTCTTGCTTTTTCTCTCTCTGCAGAGTGTGACTTAGTGCCAGTGTTGCCAGATCTTCGTGGCAGCAGGAAACATCTTTTGGAGATGAGCCTGCATGCTGCTATGCGTGCTGGTGCAGTTTGGATGTGAAATGCAGGGAGCACAGCAGCAGGGCGCCGTACCGGCTCTCGCTTCGCTTTGCAGCCGCCGAAGACGCACCTTCGCCGGCTAGGCGTCCTTCGCTCGCAAAGCGCGAGAGAGAAGCGGGCGGCTCTCTGCGGTGCGGCAAAGATGCGAACAGAAGCGGCTACGTGGAGAAAACCTTCTCCACGCACGCTACCTTCTCTGGGAACTCCAAGTGCACGAGTTCTGCAAGGCTGAAGCTGGGGCGAAGTTCTTTTCTCTCTCTCTCGCTCCCTCTCTCTCTGCATATTTTGTCCCGAGTGCCAGTGCTGCCAGAACTTCGTGGCGGCAGGAAACATCCTTTGGAGATGAGCCTGCATGCTGCGATGCGTGCTGGTGCAGTTTGGAAGTAAAATGCGGGGAGTACAGCAGCAGGGCGCCGTACCGGCTCTCGCTTCGCTTTCTTGCCGAAGAAGACGCACCTTCGCCGGCTAGGCGCCCTTCGCTCGCAAAGCGCGAGAGAGAAGCGGGCGGCTCTCTGCGGTGCGGCAAAAACGCGAACAGAAGAGGCTACGTGGAGAGAGCATTCTCCACGCACTCTACCTTCTCTGGGAACTCCAAGTGCACGAGTTCTGTAAGACTGAAGCTGGGGCAAAGTGCATCTCAATCTCTCTTGCTTTTTCTCTCTCTGCAGAGTGTGACTTAGTGCCAGTGTTGCCAGATCTTCGTGGCAGCAGGAAACATCTTTTGGAGATGAGCCTGCATGCTGCTATGCGTGCTGGTGCAGTTTGGATGTGAAATGCAGCGAGCACAGCAGCAGGGCGCCGTACCGGCTCTCGCTTCGCTTTGCAGCCGCCGAAGACGCACCTTCGCCGGCTAGGCGTCCTTCGCTCGCAAAGCGCGAGAGAGAAGCGGGCGGCTCTCGGCGGTGCGGCAAAAACGCGAACAGAAGAGGCTACGTGGAGAAAACCTTCTCCACGCACTCTACCTTCTCTGGGAACTCCAAGTGCACGAGTTCTGTAAGACTGAAGCTGGGGCAAAGTGCATCTCAATCTCTCTTGCTTTTTCTCTCTCTGCAGAGTGTGACTTAGTGCCAGTGTTGCCAGATCTTCGTGGCAGCAGGAAACATTTTTTGGAGGTGAGCCTGCATGCTGCTATGCGTGCTGGTGCAGTTTGGATGTGAAATGCAGGGAGCACAGCAGCAGGGCGCCGTACCGGCTCTCGCTTCGCTTTCTTGCCGAAGAAGACGCACCTTCGCCGGCTAGGCGCCCTTCGCTCGCAAAGCGCGAGAGAGAAGCGGGCGGCTCTCTGCGGTGCGGCAAAAACGCGAACAGAAGAGGCTACGTGGAGAAAACCTTCTCCACGCACTCTACCTTCTCTGGGAACTCCAAGTGCACGAGTTCTGTAAGACTGAAGCTGGGGCAAAGTGCATCTCAATCTCTCTTGCTTTTTCTCTCTCTGCAGAGTGTGACTTAGTGCCAGTGTTGCCAGATCTTCGTGGCAGCAGGAAACATCTTTTGGAGATGAGCCTGCATGCTGCTATGCGTGCTGGTGCAGTTTGGATGTGAAATGCAGGGAGCACAGCAGCAGGGCGCCGTACCGGCTCTCGCTTCGCTTTGCAGCCGCCGAAGACGCACCTTCGCCGGCTAGGCGTCCTTCGCTCGCAAAGCGCGAGAGAGAAGCGGGCGGCTCTCTGCGGTGCGGCAAAGATGCGAACAGAAGCGGCTACGTGGAGAAAACCTTCTCCACGCACGCTACCTTCTCTGGGAACTCCAAGTGCACGAGTTCTGCAAGGCTGAAGCTGGGGCGAAGTTCTTTTCTCTCTCTCTCGCTCCCTCTCTCTCTGCATATTTTGTCCCGAGTGCCAGTGCTGCCAGAACTTCGTGGCGGCAGGAAACATCCTTTGGAGATGAGCCTGCATGCTGCGATGCGTGCTGGTGCAGTTTGGAAGTAAAATGCGGGGAGTACAGCAGCAGGGCGCCGTACCGGCTCTCGCTTCGCTTTCTTGCCGAAGAAGACGCACCTTCGCCGGCTAGGCGCCCTTCGCTCGCAAAGCGCGAGAGAGAAGCGGGCGGCTCTCTGCGGTGCGGCAAAAACGCGAACAGAAGAGGCTACGTGGAGAGAGCATTCTCCACGCACTCTACCTTCTCTGGGAACTCCAAGTGCACGAGTTCTGTAAGACTGAAGCTGGGGCAAAGTGCATCTCAATCTCTCTTGCTTTTTCTCTCTCTGCAGAGTGTGACTTAGTGCCAGTGTTGCCAGATCTTCGTGGCAGCAGGAAACATCTTTTGGAGATGAGCCTGCATGCTGCTATGCGTGCTGGTGCAGTTTGGATGTGAAATGCAGCGAGCACAGCAGCAGGGCGCCGTACCGGCTCTCGCTTCGCTTTGCAGCCGCCGAAGACGCACCTTCGCCGGCTAGGCGTCCTTCGCTCGCAAAGCGCGAGAGAGAAGCGGGCGGCTCTCTGCGGTGCGGCAAAAACGCGAACAGAAGAGGCTACGTGGAGAAAACCTTCTCCACGCACTCTACCTTCTCTGGGAACTCCAAGTGCACGAGTTCTGTAAGACTGAAGCTGGGGCAAAGTGCTTCTCTCCCTCTCTCCCTCTTCTCTCTCTGCACATTTTGTCCCGAGTGCCAGTGCTGCCAGACCTTCGTGGCAGCGGGAAACATCTTTTGGAGGTGAGCCTGCATGTTGCTATGCGTGCTGGTGCAGTTTGGATGTGAAATGCAGGGAGCGCAGCAGCAGGGCACAGTGCCGGTTTTCGTTTCGCCTTCTGGCCGCCGAAGACGCACCTTCGCCGGCTAGGCGCCTTTTCGCTCGCAAAGCGCGAGAGGGAAGCGGGCGTCTTTCTGCGGTCCGGCAAAGAAGCGAACAGAAGAGGCTACGTGGAGAAAACCTTCTCCACGCACGCCACCTTCTCTGGGAACTCCAAGTGCACGAGTTCTGTAAGACTGAATTTGGGGCAAAGTGCTTCTCTCTCTCTCTTGCTCCTTCTCTCTCTGCACATTGTGTCCCGTGTGCCAGTGTTTCCAGACCTTCGTGGAAGTGAGCTTGGCTTTTGCCTGGACTCTGTCAGCGCTCATATGGAATCAACCACACGATGGCACTCTCGACTTGCTTTTAAAGGAATCCCGCTGTGTCCAGCTCGGAATCCTCCCGATTCTACAGCCAAGTTGGGAAGGTGCCTGCTCTCAACTCATCTGTCAGCCCCAAAAGATTGCTTTGATCTTCCCGTTCCAACTGCAAACTCTTATTTGCACCACACTCTAACGGCAACACCAACGCCTTTGCCCAAATAATTCTTTTCTCTCTCACAAGAATCTGGCTACAAACTTGAGAACATCTGGCAAAAGCAGAGCTCACAAAGATGCCAACTGAGAAAGCTCTAGCTGCCGACAACTTCAACTGCACCCGTCGAGGTACCAGCACACACCCTGCTATCGGCCCTTTCCTTCTCAGCGCCATGGTCCAGCACCATGAAGGGGAGCTGCTCCCAATTTCCTTTGGTTTTGCAGCCGAAACACCGTGCAGCCAGCTGTGAAATGATTCCTCTTCCTTCTCCGCTAGATGTAGCTTCACATTCGTTCAGTGTCCAAGGGACAGGATTCACCACGGAGCTTCTCCACGAACTGCTGCTCGCACACGAGTGGGGCCGGGCCAGAAAAGAGCTTGGCTTTTGCCTGCACTCTGTCAGCGCTCATATGGAATCAACCACACGATGGCACTCTCGACTTGCTTTTAAAGGTATCGCGCTGTGTCCAGCTCGGAAGCCTCCCAATTCCACAGCCAAGTTGGAAAGGTGCCTGCTCTCAACTCGACTGTCAGCCCCAAAAGATTGCTTTGATCTTCCCCTTCCAACTGCAAACTCTTATTTGCACCACACTCTAGTGGCCTTTGCCTTAAAAATTCTTTTCACTCTCACAAGAATCTGGCTACAAACTTGAGAACATCTGGCAAAAGCAGAGCTCACAAAGATGCCAGCTGAGAAAGCTCTAGCTGCCGACAACTTCAACTGCACCCGTCGAGGTACCAGCACACACCCTGCTATCGGCCCTTTCCTTCTCAGCTCTTGCTACCATCCTAACCCTGCAGTCTCACTGAGTCTGCATCCAGTCAGGTCCAGCACCATGGAGGGGAGCTGCTCCCACATGAACGGGACCAGGACAAAAAGCTCAACAGCCTGGCGTTTGCATTCCCACTGACAGTTCAACAGCACTAAGCCAGAGAACTGCCTATGGGCAAAAGTCTTAAAATTCACTAAGACCAACCAATGTACACATGCAAAGTTGTTTCCTTTGCAAAAGAGAGGAATTAGAAGCCCATCTCCAATGAAATGGCATCCCCTCCTCCAAAATACAGAACATCCAGGGACTGATCCCATGCAAAGGTGCCAGAACACTGTTCCTCAGCATTACCTAGGCTGCTAGGTAGGCTACCCACCAAGACTGAGCAGAGCGGTTTACCTTGTCCAAAAGACGGTGTTGCCAGAATTTCAGAAGGCCACTTCTGAGACGCGGAAACCACCTGCCAAACTGAATCTTTCAAGAGGCCACCTTCCAAAGATGGATTCCATGTCCGTAAAGTGTACAAACTGAAGCAATGCTTCCACACCAGATATGTCAGGACAGAAAGCAGCTGGTGCCCCGGACCTCCACTAGGCAGCTTCTTCTCTGCGCCTCCAGCGCTGGGGTTGCGTGCTTTCCTTCCCATGAAAAAGCCTTGCCATTCTCCTTCAGGAGCTTACCAAGCCAAAGTTGCATAGCACCTCCAGTATTGCATACGTCCAACAATTACTCCTACCCAGAAGGGGCCAGGAGAGAAATGTCTTGCTGGACTGTACCTCCCCATGGTACCTTTCCTTCTGCTCCACTGACACTGGCACTATGGCCTTTGCTTCTCAAGGAAAGGCACTCCGAGTCTTTTGGCTGGGACTTGCCTTCTCTACCTTGCCCAGTTTTTCCTAGCCTCCTCTTGCTTTGCTTGCCTTTCTTGCATCTGCCTTCCCTTGCCCTGCCTACATCGTCCTTGCTTTGCTTTGCCTTGCCTACCACTCTTTACCTTGCCTTCCATGCAGGCAAGGCAACACAAGGCAAGTGTAGGCAATTGGAGGCAAGTCAAGGGGGAGGTAGACAAGGCCAGAGCAGTGAGGGGAAAGCAAATGGAGTGGTAGGCAAGAGAAGGTCCAGAAGTTAGAGGCAAGGCTAGGCATAAGAAGGTAAGCCCAGTGATGGGTAGGCCAGGCAGAAACAGGAAGGAGTAGGCAAAGCAAGGCCGTGGAGGAAAGCTGTAGCCAGGTGGGGCATGGGCACAGAAGAGAACTCAAAGCCATGGAGGTTTAGCAGGGCAAGAAGAGGAAACTCTTGGGTTGCCAAGGCAAGGCAGCTGCTGGTAGACAAAAGCGGCCAGGAAACACTGACTTGACTGGTCTTGCTCTCACCTGTGCCAGCTCTAATCTGCACCTAAAACACTGGGGCTACCTGCTTTCCTTCCAATGCAGAAGAACTGTCATCTTGGTCCCAGAGCTCAGAAGACAAATGTGGATTGCCAGTCCAAAATCCTGTACATGCAAGAATTGATGCCAGAAAAAAGCTGCTGGGACAGACGGGTTTGGCTCCTATGGGCTTCCTCTTCCATGCTCCTGAAACGCTGCGGGTATGTGAAGGCCTTGAAGGCTTCCTGAGGGAAGCAGGCAGGGCAAGGCAAGTTGAAGAAATGCCACGAAAAGAGGGGTCTTGAATTCCAGGTGGGGGAGGGGTGAGCAAGGTCCTGCAAGGCAAGTGAAGGCTTTGAGGGCAACAGAAGGCAACTGCTGCATTTACAGGGCAAGGCAAGGCAAGGGAGAGATAAGCAAGACAATGAGAGTTCTAGAAAAAGAAGGGAAGGGAAGGCAAGGCTGGGCCTGGACAAATGGGTGGGGAAGTCAAGGTGGGGATGGCTGAGCAAATCAGTGCAGGGCAGTGGAGGGATGGAAGAGCGGGAATGGTCACTTAAGTTCATACAACATAACCTGTCAAATTCTTTGCACCCATGCCCACGCAGTAAAAGCAAAAAATCAATTGCTGCTTGATTTTGGAATATAGCATGTCTAATGCTGTCTACATCAATTAACAAGTCAGCTATCGCTATGCTGGTAGCATTACTAAACTTGGCCAACCAACAGCCAGGTTTGTTCAGGCTCCTGAGGCCTTGTGCACTTGCAAGCCCAGGAGCCGATGAAGAGGCAGTGATTATCTTGGCAGTGTTCCAGAACTCAGCTGTATCTCTGCAGGCAGAAGTAAAAGCATGTATGCTGTGAGTATGAGAGTGGTGAGTTCAGTTTTGTTGGCTCCATAGTGCAATTGTCATCTTTAGAGAAAAGAGGGTTACTTCCCCCAAAGTAGATGGACCACCTTTAATTGCCATTGGCACTCTGGTCCATGCTCAGTCCGCACAGATTAAGAAAATGCCCTGCGGGAGTTGCATATGCATACTAAAACTCAAGGTTAGTTTTAGTTTGTGATTGAATTACACCGGTGTGAAACACTTGGGTAGCATGGTGTTGTGGCATTGACCCACCAAGCCATAGGGCTATTCCTTGTGCTGAGAAATGTGAAGGTGGTACAGCTATGTGCATTCAAGGTGCCTAAAATCTGCAGTTCCTGTGGGGGTAAAGCAGGGAATTTCCCACGGGGAGACAATGTATCCGGGCAGGCTGAGGGTGAGGCCTATACTAGGCCTAACTCCATGTTTGTTATCTGCAGAAGCTGTTTGGAAATCGAATATAATTAGCTCACGATCCTCTACTGTAAAAACATGTAGCGTGGTGCCAGCTTTACCTGTCTGCCTATACAGCTTTAATAAGACAATTTAAATGCAATTGTTTTTGCCATGTAGACACATGTGCTTTACATCTCAAACCGTTTGTAATTATTTTTACAGAAAGCTGTCCTACCATCAGCAAGTTAAGCAGGTCTTAAATGCAATTTTCCAAGAACGTGCAGTGCTATCATCCCTGTGAGTAAAGCTGCATCTCGAAAACATCTTAATAAACTTACATTTATCTTAGAGGAGTGAACAGGCATTTTCCACATGACTGTAAATCTGACACACTTTAGATTTATTTCTTGATATTATTCGCAAATGTTTAACTGCTGTATGATGAATTTTCAGTAGTTTCTTGTGCGAAGAAAGTCAAAATAAGTTAAATTCTGCTGTATCTAAAACTCTTAAGGTATACTCTTAATCTTGTATCTAATTTTAGTAAATTTAAAGTTAAAAGAATGCAAAGGCATTCAGAGTGACTACCTCACTGAATTCAAAGGACTATTTTTCTTTCCATAGGTATACCTTAATCAGTATCTGTGTGCATACAAGTGTGAAAGTGCTGCAGCAAATGTACTAAGAATGTTGTTTGAGTCTTTTATGCCTTTTGAGTTTATAAGTCAGACCTGTCAACTTTAAGTTGATCAAAATTTATGTAAAGTCTGTTGGTTTTCAGTTTGATTAAGAAGTTGAATTTTGGTAACCTCTGAAAGAAAGAAAAGAGAAAACAGACGCTTGTAGTCGAGTGAAGAAAATTTCCATGTTTGTGAGTGGTGGTGTTGTTTAGTGAATTTGTAACAGCTGGCAGAGGGGTGTAACTTGCTGCCTCAGAGCCAGAACTGGCTGAGTAGAATCCTGAGGCCAATTCTGTAAAGCATTTTGTGGCCTAAGAGTCAGTTAGCCCCGTAATAACTTTAACAAAGGCAAGTTTAATTTTGTTTTCCTGTACATGTGTGTGAATTGTCTCTGTTAATTTGTATTTTATCAGCATGTAAGTCTGGGTAGAGGCACCTATGAGATAGGACTTATTTTTTAAGTGCTTGACATTAATTTTTGCTTTCAATGATGTTAACTTTAAGCTCTGTTAGATTTATCTTAATTTTAAGTGAAGTTAAAGTTTAAGTTCTGTCAAAACATGAAATTCTAGATGTGTTGTTAAAGTAATGATATGAATTTACTAAGCTTTTACAGAGAGCATTACCCAGAAAACATTATTTGATGCTATACATATGTGTCTCTTTGTTCACAGCTATTTGTAATTTGTTTATGGTACCATTGATTATTTAGTTAAAACTAAACCACAACACCGATCTGCAAGAAGTATATTGCTTTAAAGAATTGATATTAATAGAAGCTTGTTTAGAAGATTTAGAGAGACCCTCTCAGGTAAGGCCTGGGCTCTGGCCAAGTCCTGGCCCTAAGCTGATCGGGTACTGAATCTTGAATCCCAGATGTTTCTACCCTAAAACTGCAATTGAGTCATTTTGGCTCACCAATTGGGCTTGGAGAGCTGGAACCCCTTTTCAGGTAAACTTGACAACCTTGCCCGGGAAAGGTCTTCAAGTCTCACCTGTAAAATGGGACTCTCCCGTGATTGTGGACTCTGGGTAGTAGCTAATAGTTAAATGGTTAATGATCTGTATATTTTTAAAGTACTGTTCTCTATCTCTTATGTATTGCACCTGTAGTTGTATCTGTTGCCTTAATTACCTTTGCTCATAATGCAAAACCCACAATTGAGTGTATAATAACAGTCTTGCTCTCACCTGTGCCAGCTCTAATCTGCACCTAAAACACTGGGGCTACCTGCTTTCCTTCCAATGCAGAAGAACTGTCATCTTGGTCCCAGAGCTCAGAAGACAAATGTGGATTGCCAGTCCAAAATCCTGTACATGCAAGAATTGATGCCAGAAAAAAGCTGCTGGGACAGACGGGTTTGGCTCCTATGGGCTTCCTCTTCCATGCTCCTGAAACGCTGCGGGTATGTGAAGGCCTTGAAGGCTTCCTGAGGGAAGCAGGCAGGGCAAGGCAAGTTGAAGAAATGCCACGAAAAGAGGGGTCTTGAATTCCAGGTGGGGGAGGGGTGAGCAAGGTCCTGCAAGGCAAGTGAAGGCTTTGAGGGCAACAGAAGGCAACTGCTGCATTTACAGGGCAAGGCAAGGCAAGGGAGAGATAAGCAAGACAATGAGAGTTCTAGAAAAAGAAGGGAAGGGAAGGGAAGGCAAGGCTGGGCCTGGACAAATGGGTGGGGAAGTCAAGGTGGGGATGGCTGAGCAAATCAGTGCAGGGCAGTGGAGGGATGGAAGAGCGGGAATGGTCACTTAAGTTCATACAACATAACCTGTCAAATTCTTTGCACCCATGCCCACGCAGTAAAAGCAAAAAATCAATTGCTGCTTGATTTTGGAATATAGCATGTCTAATGCTGTCTACATCAATTAACAAGTCAGCTATCGCTATGCTGGTAGCATTACTAAACTTGGCCAACCAACAGCCAGGTTTGTTCAGGCTCCTGAGGCCTTGTGCACTTGCAAGCCCAGGAGCCGATGAAGAGGCAGTGATTATCTTGGCAGTGTTCCAGAACTCAGCTGTATCTCTGCAGGCAGAAGTAAAAGCATGTATGCTGTGAGTATGAGAGTGGTGAGTTCAGTTTTGTTGGCTCCATAGTGCAATTGTCATCTTTAGAGAAAAGAGGGTTACTTTCCCCAAAGTAGATGGACCACCTTTAATTGCCATTGGCACTCTGGTCCATGCTCAGTCCGCACAGATTAAGAAAATGCCCTGCGGGAGTTGCATATGTATACTAAAACTCAAGGTTAGTTTTAGTTTGTGATTGAATTACACCGGTGTGAAACACTTGGGTAGCATGGTGTTGTGGCATTGACCCACCAAGCCATAGGGCTATTCCTTGTGCTGAGAAATGTGAAGGTGGTACAGCTATGTGCATTCAAGGTGCCTAAAATCTGCAGTTCCTGTGGGGGTAAAGCAGGGAATTTCCCACGGGAGACAATGTATCCGGGCAGGCTGAGGAGGCAGGGGTGCTGTTCCATAACTGTGGCAGTTCAGGGGTGGTGAGAAGGACGCCGATCAGACACTTTGTGAATGGCTTCTGAGGCGCAGCAGTGCTAAGGCATAAGGGATCTTGTCCAGTTGCCTTAGCCAGGGTCACCCAGATGTTTTGCTCCAGGGGGTGTATGGGTTGCAGGTATCCTGTTAAATCACAAACAGAAGAGCAGTTACCTCCCCCCTCTTCCTGCTCCCACCCATTACTCCTGCCGACGTAAGTGCGGAGTGGGTACTTGGCACCAGTGCCATTCCCCTGGAACAGTCATAGTAACCACCTTGTTTGCTTCTGCTCCTATCACCTCAAGTGGCGATAAGACCGGGTTTCTGGGGCGTGGTGGGGGGGGGGGTGGATACCATAGCTTGGCACCTGACAAGCAAGACTATGTGGGACTTTGAATGGATAGGGAGGGCAAAACCCACAGAGAAGACTGATCCTATAGTTCCAGTAGGGAGAATATGGGTAGAAGGAGCTGTGTTTTGAGTGCTTAAAGTGAATGGTCTTTCATTTTTCCAGTGTTTGTAACAGTGCAGCTGGAGAATAACTCATCTGAAATGCTGCCTTTTTCAGCCTAGAAATGAAACTCAAGATCCTTTCAGTATAGGAGATAAGATAAAAGTGGATCTTTACTGGAGCTCCAGGGACAGTTCCAGGAAGAATATCCACAAACGCCCACCCCTCCCCCCGGCTGAATACAGTCTTCTAGGTTTTAGGAAATTAGCATCATTGATCAAAAGCACCAATTCAGAGGACAAGTGGGGATGCAATTCCCCCCAGGTCAAGCCCCTTCTCTGGAGCCCCCCCACCCTTGGTACTAGTTGGACTTGTTGACTAAAATGTGTCTTGAAGATCTTGTTGTCAGGCTTGGTTCCCAGGAAGAAGCAAGACAGGAGAGGGGCCTTGTGCCCTCCAGGGCTTGGAGCTCTGCAATGAGTTTGGTCTTTCTGGCTGGGGAAAAACTACTGGCAAGGTCACAAATACAGAAAAGTAAAAAGGCAAAAATCACTTTGGCATCAGAAGCAAAGGTAAAATTAATGTAAAAAGCA
>JAXCHO010000858.1:0-34381 GCA_036630365.1 Acanthiza pusilla
AATTTTTCTCCCGGGGAAATTGCAATTTTCACCCCAAAAATCCACATTTTCCCCCAAAAAATTCCCATTGTCCTCCCCCCCCGCGACCCCCACCCTCCCCCGGACCCCTCCCCCCCTTTCCCGGGAAGGATTTTTGGGATAATTTTGGGATTTTTGGGATAAATTTTGGGATTTTTTGGCAATTTTTGGGCTCCGCGCTCACCCCCGGGCGGCCTCGCTCGGCTCCCTCCCCGCCGGCGCTTGGAGATGACGTCATCACCGCGCCGCGGGGGCGTGGCCTCACTGAACCAATCAACGCTCTTGTCTGAGCCCTACCCCAAAAGCCACGCCTCCTCCCGCGGCCCGCCCACTTTACGTTGCCATGGAGACGGCGGGCCCGCCGCGGTGCATCATGGGATAGACCCCCGTTTAAAACACCGAAAATTTGGGGATTTTTCCCGATTTTCGCCGCGGAAAATTCCGGAATTTTTTCCGAAATAAATCCCTGAAATTCTCGAGAATTTTCCGTGCCGACAGCGCCGGAAATTTTTGGATTTTTCCTCATTTTTTGGAGCGGGAAAAATTCGGGATTTATCTCTCTTTAAGGCGCAGAGGATCTTGGGATATATTCCCCCTTGTGGCGCGGAGGCTTATGGGATATATTCCCCCTTGTGGCGCGGAGGATCATGGGATATATCCCCCAATATAAACCACGTGACTCTTTTGGGGTTTCGCTGTTTATTTCGCTTTTTTTGGGGGACTTTTTGGGAATTTTTGGGACATTTTTGGGAATTTTGGGAGGTCCCAAGGGGTCTGGGGGGTCCCTGGACAGATTTTTGGGGTCCCGAGGGTGGAAATTTGGGAAAATTTGGGGAAAATTTGGGGAAAATCGGGGAAGATTCTGCTCCGGACCCCAAAATTTTGGGGATTTTTGGGAAGGTAGGCATCGGAACCTCCAAAAAATTTGGGATTTTGGGGAAATGTGGGGTCGGGACCTCCCGAATTTTGGGATTTGGGGGTTTTTGGGGTTCGGGACCCCCCGAATTTTGGGATTTTGGGGATCGGGACGCCCCGAATTTTAGGATTTGGGGTTTCAGGACCACCGAGTTTTGGGGGTTTTGGGATTTGGGGGATCGGCAGGTCCCAATTTTTGGGATTTTGGGATTTTGGGGTTCGGGACCCCCCGAACTTTGGGATTTTGGGGTTCGGGGAGTCCCGAATTTTGCGGTTTTTGGGATTTTGAGGATCGGGAGGTCCCGAATTTCGGGATTTTGGGGTCTGGAACCCCCCGAATTTCGGGATTTTGGGGTTTGGGACCTCCCGAATTTCGGGATTTTGGGAATTTTGGGGTCAGGGGAAGGGCGTGGCCGGGGGGCGGTGCAGGGCCGCGTCCAGCCCCGAATTTCGAGATTTCGGCCCCCAGAATTTCGGGATTTTGGGCTCCGTGACTCCCCGAATTTGGGGATTTTGGGGTTTTTGGGGTCGGGGAGTTCCAAATTTTGGGAATTTTGGGGTCAGGGGAAGGGCGTGGCCGGGGGGCGTTGCAGGGCCGCGTCCAGCCCTGAATTTCGAGATTTCGGCCCCCGGAATTTCGGGATTTTGGGCTCCGTAACTCCCTGAATTTGGGGATTTTGGGGTTTGGGACCTCCCGAATTTGGGGATTTTGGGAATTTTGGGGTCAGGGGAAGGGCGTGGCCGGGGGGCGGTGCAGGGCTGCATCCAGCCCCGAATTTCGAGATTTCGGCCCCCAGAATTTCGGGATTTTGGGGTTTTTGGGGTCCGGAACCCCCCGAATTTCGGGATTTTGGGGTTTGGGACCTCCCGAATTTTGGGATTTTGGGGTTTTTGGGGTCAGGGGAAGGGCGTGGCCGGGGGGCGGTGCAGGGCCGCGTCCAGCCCCGTGCCCAGGGCGCAGCCCCCGGTCAGCGCCAGCACCGCCCAGAGGCACAGGCGATCCACGGTCATGGCCAGCGCTCGCCACTCCTCCTGCTCCTGGAAATGGGGGAGAAAATGGGAAAAAATGGGAAAAAATGGGGAAAAATGGGGAAAAATGGGGAAAATGGGGGGAAATGGGGAAAAATGGGAAAAATCGGGGTGGGAATAGGGGAAAAGATGCCCTCACCTGTCCCCAGGTGTGTCCCCAGGTGTGTCCCCAAATGCCCTCACCTGTCCCAGGTGTGTCTCACCCTCCCCAGGTGTGTCCCCTCCCCCCTCACCTGTCCCAGGTGTGTCCCCAGGTGTGTCTCACCTGTCCCAGCTGTGTCTCACCTGTCCCCAGGTGTGTCCCCAAATGCCTTCACCTGTCCCAGGTGTGTCTCACCTGCCCCAGGTGTGTCCCCAGTCCCCCAGGTGTGTCTCACCTGTCCCAGGTGTGTCTCACCTATCCCTAGGTGTGTCCCCAGGTGTGTCTCACCTGTCCCAGGTGTGTCTCACCTGTCCCCTCCCCCCTCACCTGTCCCAGGTGTCTCTCACCTGCCCCAGGTGTGTCTCACCTATCCCCAGGTGTGTCCCCAGGTGTGTCTCACCTGTCCCCTCCCCTCTCACCTGTCCCAGGTGTCTCCCCACCCCCCCAGGTGTGTCTCACCTGTCCCAGGTGTGTCTCACCTGCCCCAGGTGTGTCTCACCTGTCCCCAGGTGTGTCCCCAGATGCCCTCACCTGCCCCAGGTGTGTCCCCAGATGTGTCTCACCTGTCCCAGGTGTGTCTCACCTGTCCCCAGGTGTGTCCCCAGATGCCCTCACCTATCCCCAGGTGTGTCCCCAGGTGTGTCTCACCTGTCCCAGGTGTGTCTCACCTGCCCCAGGTGTGTCTCACCTGCCGTTTCCGGCTCCTCTCGCGCATGCTCCGAGCAATGGCGGCAGCAGCAGCCGCGGCCTCGCGCAGCTCGGGGGGGGCGTGGCCTCCCAGTGGGGGGGCGTGGCCTCCGAGGATCGAGGGGGCGTGGCCTCCGGGGAGGGCAGAGTGGGCGTGGTCTCCGAGGGAGTGGGCGTGGCCTCCGAGGGGGGCGGGGCGTCGCAGGAAATATTCGTCACCTGCGCGGGAGGGCGGGGGAGGGGCGGGGCCGGGGTGGGGGAGGGGCGCGGGGGGGGAGGGGCGGAGGCCGAGGAGGGGGGGGAGGAGCTGGAGGAACACCTGGGGGGGGGGGGGAGGGGACAGGTGAGAGCCACGAAATTCCAAAAAAAATTCCCCAAAATTAAAAAAAAAATTCTCACCTGGGAACCCAAAATTCCAAAAAAATTCCCAAAAAATTCACACTTGGGAACCCAAAATTCCCAAAAATTCCCACAGCTGAGTTTTTGGCTATTTTGGGCTAATTTTTTCCAGATTTTTTTTTTTTTTTTTTTTTTTAATTTTTTGGGTTCCCCAGGTGTGTCCCCAGGTGTGCCGCTCACCTGTCGGGCCCAGGTGAGCATGCCGTGGCTCCCAGGTGTGCCCAGGTGAGTTTTTGGCTATTTTTTGAGCTTTCCTGGCTGGTTTTTTTGAGGATTTTTTCCGGATTTTTTTGGGGGATTTTTTTTGTATTTTGGGATT
Source organism: Acanthiza pusilla (assembly GCA_036630365.1). Taxonomy (NCBI): domain Eukaryota; kingdom Metazoa; phylum Chordata; class Aves; order Passeriformes; family Acanthizidae; genus Acanthiza; species Acanthiza pusilla. The sequence goes on from JAXCHO010000858.1 coordinate 3,510, forward strand.
TTTTTGTTCTCCAGGTGTGTCCCCAGGTGAGCCACTCACCTGTCGTGCCCAGGTGGGCATGCCGTGGCTCCCAGGTGAGCGGTGGTGCAGGCTCAGGTGAATTTTTTGCTATTTTGGGCCTATTTTTTTTGGTTTTTTCCGGATTTTTTTGGGAATTTCAGCATTTTTGGGTTCCCCAGGTGTGTCCCCAGGTGTGCCGCTCACCTGTCGGGCCCAGGTGGGCATGCCGTGGGTCCCAGGTGAGCGGTGGTGCAGGTTCAGCACTCCCACGCTCAGAGCAACCACCAGAGTCAGCAGCACCAAGGTCCGGTCAGGTATCGACCAATGAGAGGCACCTGCGGACAGGTGAGACAGGTGAGACAGGTGAGACAGGTGGGACAGGTGAGACAGGGACAGGTGAGACAGGTGAGACAGGTGGGACAGGTGAGACAGGTGAGACAGGTGAGACAGGTGAGACAGGTGAGACAGGGACAGGTGAGACAGGTGAGACAGGTGAGACAGGGACAGGTGAGACAGGGACAGGTGAGACAGGGACAGGTGAGACAGGGACAGGTGAGACATGGACAGGTGAGGACAGGTGAGACAGGTGAGACAGGGACAGGTGAGACAGGGACAGGTGAGACAGGGACAGGTGTGACAGGTAAATCCCGGTCAGGTTTCGACCAATCAGAGGCACCTGTGGACAGGTGAGACAGGTGAGATGGACAGGTGAGACAGGTGGGACAGCAACAGGTGAGACAGGTGAGAGATGGACAGGTGAGACAGGTGAGTCCCGGTCAGGTATCGACCAATCAGAGGCACCTGCGGACAGGTGAGATGGACAGGTGAGACATGTGAGGTATGGACAGGTGAGACATGGGCAGGTGAGGGATGGACAGGTGACACAGGTGAGACATGGGCAGGTGAGACAGGTGAGTCCCGGCCAGGTGTTGGCCAATAAGTGGCATCTGTGGACAGGTGAGACATGTGAGGGATGGACAGGTGAGACAGGTGTGTGACACAGGTGATGTCACCTGCACAGGTGTGACACAGGTGTGACACAGGTGTGACTCAGGTGAGGAACAGGTGACACAGGTGTGTGACACAGGTGTGTGACAGGTGTGACACAGGTGACACAGGTGTGACTCAGGTGAGGTCAGGACAGGTGACACAGGTGTGACAGGTGTGACACAGGTGACACAGGTGACACAGGTGTGACACAGGTGACACAGGTGTGACACAGGTGTGACTCACCTCGAGTGACGTGGCAGGGACTTTGTCAGCCAAGAGCAGCAGGAACACCGTGAGGGTGAGCAGCGCGAAGAGCGACAGCGACATCTTCTCACCTGGGCAGGTAACAGACAGGTGAGGTCACCTGGACAGGTAACAGACAGGTGAGGTCACCTGGGCAGGTAACAGACAGGTGAGGCCACCTGGGCAGGTAACAGACAGGTGAGGTCACCTGGGCAGGTAACAGACAGGTGAGGCAGGTGAGACAGGTAATGGACAGGTGTGACAGGGACAGGTGAGGGTGAGCAGAGCGAAGAGAGACAGCGACATCTTCTCACCTGGGCAGGTAACAGACAGGTGAGGTCACCTGGACAGGTAACAGACAGGTGAGGTCACCTGGGCAGGTAACAGACAGGTGAGGTCACCTGGGCAGGTAACAGACAGGTGAGGCCACCTGGACAGGTAACAGACAGGTGAGGTCACCTGGACAGGTGTGACAGCGACAGGTGAGGTCACCTGGGCAGGTAACAGACAGGTGAGGTCACCTGGGCAGGTAACAGACAGGTGAGACAGGTGAGACAGGTAATGGACAGGTGTGACAGGGACAGGTGAGGGTGAGCAGAGCGAAGAGAGACAGCGACATCTTGTCACCTGCACAGGTGTGACAGGTGAGGGACAGGTAAAGGACAGGTGTGACACAGGCAGGTAAAGGACAGGTGTGACCAGGACAGGTGAGATAGGGACAGGTGAGACAGGTGTGACAGGTGAGATCACCTGGACAGGTAATGGACAGGTGTGACAGGGACAGGTGAGATCACCTGGACAGGTAAAGGACAGGTGTGACAGGGACAGGTGAGATCACCTGGACAGGTAACAGGTGTGACAGGGACAGGTGAGACAGGTGAGGGAATTTGGGGACCCTCCCGGGGGTCTCACCTGCGTCAGGGACAGGTGAGACCTCAGGAACACCTGAGAACCTCTCCATTTTGAGAACAATTCCCCAAGTTTTTGGGACATTTTTCTCCAATTTTCCGCAATTTTGGGACCACCACACCCCGGATCGCGACGGGGACAATTTTGGGGGACCCCTCCCCAATTTGGGGACCCTCCCGGGGGTCTCACCTGCGTCAGGGACAGGTGAGTGACGTGAAACACCTGAGAACCTCTCCATTTCGAGCACAAATCCCCAGTTTTTTGGGTAAAATTCCTGCGATTTCGGGACCACCACTGCTCAGATCACCACGGGGACAATTTTGGGGACCCCTCCCCAATTTGGGGACCCTCCCGGGGGTCTCACCTGCGTTGGGGACAGGTGAGACCTCAAGAACACCTGAGAACCTCTCGATTTTGAGCACAAATCCCCAATTTTCAGGACATTTTCTGTGATTTTGGGACAACCACACCCCAGATCGTGACGGGGACAATTTCGGGGGGTCCCCCCGGATTTTGGGGACCCTCCCGGGGGTCTCACCTGCGTCAGGGACAGGTGAGACCTCAAGAACACCTGAGAACCTCTCGATTTCGAGCACAAATCCCCAATTTTCAGGACATTTTCTCCAATTTTTAGGACATTTTCTGCAATTTTGGGACAACCACAGCCCGGATCGCAACGGGGACAATTTTGGGGACCTCTCCCCAATTTGGGGACCCTCCCGGGGGTCTCACCTGCGTCAGGGACAGGTGAGTGACGTGAAACACCTGAGAACCTCCTGATTTTGAGAACAAATCCCCAATTTTTTGGGACATTTTTCTCCAATTTTCCGCAATTTTGGGACAACCACAGCCCGGATCGCGACGGGGACAATTTCGGGGACCCCTCCCCAATTTGGGGACCCTCCTGGGGGTCTCACCTGCATCGGAGACAGGTGAGAGATGGAGAACACCTGAGAACCTCTCGATTTCGAGCACAAATCCCCAATTTTCAGGACATTTTCTGCGATTTTGGGACAACCACAGCCCGGATCGCGACGGGGACAATTTCGGGGGACCCCTCCCCAATTTGGGGACCCTCGCGGGGGTCTCACCTGCGTCGGGGGGCAGGTGGAAGACGCCCACGGCCAGCAGGGTGATGAGCACGCAGGGCACGAGCACCGTGGCCAGGTAGAACAGAGGCTTCCTCCGCAGCACCAGGTGGAACGAGACCCCCCCGGGCCCCCCCGAGGGACCCCCGGAGCGGTGCACGAGGCTCCACTGGCCGTTCTCTGAGGGGGGAGGGGCGTGAGAGACCCTCCCCAAAAAAAACCCGGTGCGAAAAGACCCAAAAATGGCCAAAATATCCCAAAAAACCCCAAAAATTCCCATAAAAATTCCATTAAAATAATTAAAAATCCTAAAATAATCATTAAAAAATCATTTAAAATGTCATAAAAACACATGGAGGATCCACTGGCCGTTCTCTGAGGGGGGAGGGGCGTGAGAGACCCTCCCCAAAAAAAACCCGATCTGAAAAGACCCAAAAATGGCCAAAATATCCCAAAAAAACCCCCAAATTTCGGAAAAAATCCCATTAAAAATACTAAAATTTCCTTTAAAAAAATCCTAAAAAATCACAGAAAAAAGGGAGACTTCTGGAATGTTCCATTAGCCGTTCTCTGAGGGGGGAGGGGCGTGAGACCACCCCCCCAAAAAAAACCTGATCTCAAAATACCCAAAAATGGCCAAAATATCCCAAAAAAAACCCCCAAATTTAGGAAAATTCCCATAAAAAATCCTATTAAATTCCTATAAAAATCATTAAAAGATCACCCTAAAAAAAAAAATTAAAAAATTTTTAAGATTTCAAAAAAAAAAAAAAAATCCCGTAAATACCCAAATCCCCCCGATCCCAAAACCCCCAAATTTCGCAGATTTTCCCCCAAATTCTCACCCTGGAAGTCGGGGGGGAGGTGCACCTGCGCCCCCCAGGGGCCGGCGGGGCCTTGAATCCCCAAAAAACCAAAAAATATCCCAAAAAAATCCTCAAAAAATCCCCCAAAAATCCCAAAGAAATCTCAAAAAAATCTCAAAAAATATCCTCAAATATCCCAAAAAAAAAATCCCAAAAAAATCCCAAAAAATATTTGCAAAAATCCAAAAAAAATCCCGAAAAAATCCCCAAAAATCCCCCCAATTTTTTTTAAAAATCCCAAACAAATTGCCCCCCAAAAAATAACAAATATCCCGAAAAAATCCCCAAAAAATCCCAAAAAAATCGCAAAAAAATCTCAAAAAATCCCAAAAAAATCCCAAAAAAAAAGTAAAAAAAGTCTCAAAAAATTTAAAAAAAATTTTTAAAAATTTAAAAAAAAATCTCAAAAAATATCCCATAAATACCCAAATCCCCCCGACCCCAAAACCCCCCAAATCCCCCGAATTTCCCCCAAATTCTCACCCTGGAAGTCGGGGGGGAGGTGCACCTGCGCCCCCCAGCGGCCCGCGGGGCCTCCCGCGCGCATGCGCAGCTCGGCGGCGCCGTAGGAGGAGGAGCGGAAATGGAGAGAGCAGTTCTGCCAATCGAAGGGGAAATGCGACACCTGCGGGGCCAAAAAAACCCCAAAAATTGGGGTTAGGGACCCTGGAGTGGAGTGGATTCACCCCAAAAAAATCGCGGGGTCGTAGAGGTAAAAGATCCCAAAAAAATCACCAAAAAATCAGCGAAAATAAAAAAAAAAACACTCAAAATTCCCACAAAATCCCTCCAAAAAAACCCAAAAAATTGGGGTTAGGGTGCTGAAATCACCGCGATTCAGCCCAAAAAAATCGCGGGGTCGGAGAGGTAAAAAATCCCAAAAAAATCCCAAAAAAATCACCAAAAAATCAGCGAAAATAAAAAAAAAAAATCACTGAAAAATCACTCAAAATTCCCACAAATTCCCCAAATTCCTCCGAATTTCCCAAATCCCCCAAATTCCCAAACTCTCCGAATTCCCCAAATTTCCTGAATTCCCACAATTCCCTAGGATTTCCCCAGTTTCCCCCAAATCCCCAAATTCCCCGAATTTCCCCAAAATCCGCGGGATTTCTCCCAAATCCCCAAATTTCCCAAAGTCCCCCAAATTCCCCAAAATCCCTCACATCCCCCAAATGTCCCCAATTTCCCAAATTTCACCCAAATCCCCGAATTCCCCCCAATTCCCCCGAATATCCCGAATTTCCCGAATCCCTGAATTTTCCCGAATTTCCTGAATTTCCCGAATTTTCCTGAATTTTCCCGAATTTCCTGAATTTCCCGAATTTTCCCGAATTTCCCCAAATTTCCCTGGATTTCCCGAATTTCCCGAATCCCCGAATTTCCCGAATTTTCCCGAATTTCCCGAATTCCCGGATCCCCGGATTTTCCTGAATTTCCCCGAATTCCTGCCAATTCCCCTGAATTTCCCGAATTTCCTGAATTTTCCTGAATTCCCCGAATTCCCCCGAATTTCCCGAATTTTCCCGAATTTTCCCGAATTCCCCGGATTTCCCGAATTTCCCAATTTTCCCGAATTTCCCGAATTTTCCCGAATTCCCCGAATTTCCCGGATTTCCCCGAATTTCCCGAATTCCCCCGAATTTCCCGAATTTTCCCGAAATCCCCGGAATTCCCCGAGCCTGACCCGGATGGGGCAGCGGCTGCGGAACAGAGCTGGAGGTCTCCACCGCACGGAGCCGTCGGAGGTGACGATGGCGCGGACGCCCAGGGACACCCCGAACTCGCCGTCGTTGCTGCCGAGAAATCCCAAAATTTAAAAAATTTCACCCAAAAAAATCCCAAAATAAAATAAAAAAAATTCCCCCAAAAAATCCCCGAAAAAATCCCAAAAATCACCCCAAAAATGAGCCCCGGGGACCCCGAGGGACACCCCGAACTCGCCGTCGTTGCTGCGGAAAAATCCCAAAAATCACAGAATTTCACCCAAAAAAGCCCCCAAAAAAATCTCGAAAAGATTCCCCGAAAAATCCCCCAAAAAAACCAAAAAATGAGGAAAAAAAGCCCAAAAATCACCCCCAGGGACACCCCGAACTCGCCGTCGTTGCTGCCGAGAAAACCCCAAAATTTAAAAAATTTCACCCAAAAAAATCCCCAAAAAAATCTCGAAAAGATTCCCCGAAAAATCCCCGAAAAAAAACAAAAAAAGGGGGAAAAAACCCCAAAAAATCACCCCCAGGGACACCCCGAACTCGCCATCGTTGCTGCAGAGAAAATCCCAAAAATCACAGAATTTCCCCCAAAAAAATTTAAAAAAAAATCCCCAAAAAATCCCTGAAAAAATCCCTGAAAAAACCCAGAAAAAAATCCAAAAAAGAGAAAAAAAAGCCCAAAAATCACCCCCAGGGACACCCCGAACTCGCCATTGTTGCTGCGGAGAAAATCCCAAAATTTAAAAAATTTCCCCCAAAAAATCCCCCAAAAAATCTCAAAAAATTCCCCGAAAAATCCCCCCAAAAAACCCCCAAAAAAACCCCGAAAAACGAGGAAAAAAACCCCAAAAATCACGCCCAGAGACACCCCAAATTCGCCGTTGTTGCTGTGGAAAAAAGAATTCAAAAATCCCCAAAAGTTCCCAAATTTAAAAAAAAAAAATCCCCAAAAAAAATCCCCAGAGAAAAATCCCCAAAATATCCCAAGAAAAACCCAAAATCCCCCCAAAATCCATTTAAAATCCATTTAAAATCTCCCAAAATCCCCGAAAATTCTGCCAAAATTCCCCAAAATCCCCCTAAAAGAAATTTTAAATCCCCCCAAAACCTCCCAAAATCCATTTAAAATCCATTTAAAATATCCCAAAATCCCCAAAAATTCCTCCCAAACTCCCAAAATTCCCTCAAATCCCAAAGAATTCCCCCAAAATTCCCCAAATCCCCTTAAAATCCATTTAAAATCCATTTAAAATCCCCCCGAATCGCCCTAAAATCGCCCAAAAACTGCCCCAAACCCCCCAAACTCGCCCAAAATCCCCCTAAAATTAATTTAAATTCCCCCAAATCCCCAAATTTCCCCAAATTTCCCCCAAAATTCCCGTACTTGTTGTCCAGCCCCAGGTCAGGCTGCCAGAGCTTCTCCGCGGGGACGCTCAGAGCTGTGACTCCTCCGTGCTCCGCGGGGTCCCAGGTGAGGCGAGGGTCCCGCCAGCTCTGGGGGGAGGGGAAAGTCATCAGGACCCCCCAAAATAAACCCCAAATTCGTGAGGATTCACCCCAAAAAAATCCCCAAAAAAATCCGCCCAAAAAACCCCAAATTCGCCCCCAAAAAATGTGAATTTATGGGAATTTACCCAAAAAAACCCCGCAAATTCATGGGGATTCAGCCCAAAAAATAAACCCCAAATTCATGGGGATTCACCCAAAAAAAATCCCCCAAAAAATCCGCCCGGAATTGATCAAATCCCGTGGAAATTACCCCAAAAAAACCCCAAATCCATCAGAATTCACCCCGAAAATAAACCCAAAATCCTTCGGAATTCACCCCCAAAAATTCACCCCAAAAAAACCCCAAATTCATCTGAATTCATCCCCCCAAAAAACCACAAATCTACGGGAAATTCCCCCAAATATAAACCCCAAATCCATAGGAATTCACCCCCCAAAAAACCCCAAATTCATGGGAATTTTCCCCGAAAATTAACCCCAAATCCATTGGCATTTCACCCCAAAAATCAAATCCCAAATCCATGGGAATTCACCCCAAAAAATCCCAAATTCACCCAAAAAAAATCCCGACCGAAAAAACCCCAAATTCACCCGAAATTCCCCCCCAAAAATGTGAATTTATGGGAACTTACCCCAAAAAAACTCCCCGCAAATTCATGGGAATTTAGTCCCAAAATAAACCCCAAATCCTTCGGAATTCAGCCCAAAAGAAACCCCAAATTCGTGGGGATTGACCCCAAAAAAATCCCGACCGAAAAAGCCCAAAATTCATGGGAATTCAGCGAAAAAACTGTAAATTTATGGGAATTTACGCCCAAAAATAAACCCCAAATTCACCGGAATTCACCCAAAAAATAAACCAAAAATTCGTCTGAATTCACCCCCAAAAAAACCCCAAATCCATCAGAATTTACCCCGAAAATAAACCCAAAATCTCTCGGAATTCACCCCCCAAAAAAAACCCAAATTCGTGGGGATTCACCCCAAAAAAACCCAAATTTATCGGAATTTACCCCAAAAAAAAACCGCCCGAAAAAAACCCAAATTCACTGGAAATTCCCCAAAAAATCCCTCCCGGGACCTCCCAAAAAATCCCCAAATTTATAGGAATTTACCCCAAAAAAAGGAAAACCAAAAACCTCCAGGGATTGATCAAATCCCAAAAAAATTCCCAAAAAATTCCCCAAAAATTCCCCCAAAAATCCACCCAGGACCCCCAAATTTCCCAACATTTCCCCAAATTTTCCCACATTTCCCAAATTTCACCAAATTTCCCCAAATTCCCCAAATTTCCCCAAATTCCAGAGATTTTCCCCAAATGTCACCAGGTTCAGGTAAACTTTGGTCGTCAGCTCTTCGTTCTTCTCATCCTGCGGAGATTTGGGATTTTGGATCCACGAATTTCCAAAAAATCCTCCCCAAAATCCCCGAATTTTGCTCGAAAATCCCCGGATTTTCCCCCAAAACCTCCCCAAATCCCCGAAGTTCTCAAAATTCCTCCCAAAATCGCCAAATTTTCCCCCAAAATCCCCGAATTTCCCCCAAATCACCGCCAAAATTCCCGAGTTTTGCCCCGAATTTTCCCCAAAATCCCCGAATTTCCAAAAGTTCCTCCCAAAATTCCCGAATTTCCCCAAAATCTTCCCCAAAATTCCCAATTTTCGCTCCGAATTTTCCCAAAATCCCCGATTTTTCCCCTAAAATCCCCGAATTTTCCCCAAAAACCTCCCCAAAACCTCCCAAAATCCCCAAATTTCCCCAAATTTCCCCGAATTTTCCCCAAAATCCTCACCAGCCCCACGAGCTGGGCGAGCTCGAGCCCCACCGTGACCTCCACCGAAGCCCCAAAATCCCCAGAATTCCCCAAAATTCCCCAGAATTCCCCGGATTTCCCAAAATTCCTCCAAAAAATCCCCGGAATTCCCCAAAATCCTCTCAAAAATTCCCGAATTTTCCCTTAAAATCCCCGAATTTTCCCCCAAAACATCCCAAAAATCCCCGAATTTCCCAAAATTCCTCCCAAAATCCCCGAATTTCCCCAAAATTCCCTGCAAAATCCCCGAATTTTCCCCCCAAACTGCCCCAAAACCTCCCAAAATCCCCGAATTTCCCCCCAAAATCCCCGAATTTCCCAAAAATTCCCTCCAAGATTCCTGAATTTTGCCCTAAAATCCCCGAATTTTCCCAAAATCGCCCCCAAAATCCCCGATTTTTGCCCTAAAGTCTCCAAATTTTTCCCCAAAAACCTCCCAAATCTCCGAATTTTCCCCGAAAATCCCCAAATATTCCCTTAAAATCCCCGAATTTCGCCCTAAAATCCCCCAATTTTCCCCAAATTTTCTCCTAAAATCCCCGAATTTTCTCCGATTTTTCCCCAAATTTCCCGAATTTTCCCCAAAATCTCCATTTTTTTCCCCCCAAATTTCCTCACCAGCCCCACGAGCTGCGCGAGCTCGAGCCCCACCGTGACCTCCACGGGGCCTCCCCCGAAGCCCCCGCGCGCCCCTCCCCCCCCCGGGCGGACCCCCGCCCTGTAGGGAGCGAAGAGCGAGGAGAGCAGAGCCCCCGGGGGGGAGGGGCGCGGGGGGGGGCGGGGAGACCCCCGGCCTGGGGAGAGAGAGAGAGAGAGAATTGTGGGGAGGGGTCCCGGAGGGGAAATTTGGGGGAAAAATTGGGAAAATTTGGGGAATTTGGGGGGAAATTGGGGGGAAATTGGGGAAATTGGGGAATTTGGGGAGGGGTCCCGAAAGGGTTAATGGGAATTTGGGGAGGGGGCTCGGGGCGGAAATTGGGGAAATTTGGGGGGGAAAATGGGGAAATTGGGAAGAGGAAATAATGGGGAGGGGTCCCGGAGGGGAAATTTGGGGGAAAATTCGGGAAAATTTGGGGAATTTGGGGGGAAATTGGGGAAATTGGGGAATTTGGGGAGGGGGAAATTGGGGAGGGGTCCCGAAGGGGTTAATGGGAATTTGGGGAGGGGTCTCGGGGGGAAAACTGGGGGAATTTGGGGAGGAAAATGGGGAATTTGGGGAATTTGGGGAGGGGGAAATGGGAGGAAAATTGGGGAAATTGGGGGGGAGGGGCGCGGGGGGGGGCGAGACCCCCGGCCTGGGGAGAGAGAGAGAGAGACAATTAGGGGAGGGGTCCCGGAGGGGAAATTTGGGGGAAAATTTGGGGAATTTGGGGGAAAATTGGGGGAAAATTGGGGGGAAATTGGGGGGAAATTGGGGGGAAATTGGGGAATTTGGGGAGGGGTCCCGGGAGGGAATTGGGGGAGGGGGAGATTGGGGAGGGGTCGGAGGGAAAATTGGGTAATTGGGGAGGGGTCCCGAGGGATTTTTGGGGTCATTTTGGGGGGAGGTTGGGAGTCCCGGTGAGGATTTTGGGGGTCCCAAGGGAGGGGGAGAGGTCCCAATTTTGGGGAGGGGTCCCGGCGGATTTTGGGATAAATTTGGGATAAATTTGAGTTAATTTTGGGTTAATTTGGGGAGGGGTCCGGGAAGTAATTTTGGGTTAATTTCGGGGTAATTTTGGGATAATTTTGGTTAATTTTAGGTTAATTTGGGGAGGGGTCCGGGGGGTAATTTCGGAATAATTTCGGGTTAATTTTGGGATAATTTTGGGTTAATTTTGTGTTAATTTGGGGAGGGGTCCCGGGGGGTAATTTTGGGATAAATTTGGGATAGTTTCGGGTTAATTTAGGTTAATTTGGGGAGGGGTCCGGGGGGGTAATTTCGGGTTAATTTCGGGGTCATTTTGGGATAATTTTGGGATAATTTTGGGTTAATTTAGGTTAATTTGGGGAGGGGTCCGGGGGGTACCGAGGCCCAGCAGGAGGAGGAGGAGGAGGAAGCTGAAGGAAGCCATGGCCGAGTGGGGGAGGGGCGCGGGGGGTGGGGGAGGGGCTCGGGAACAGCTGCGGGGGGGGAGGGGCTGGGGGGGTGGGGGAGGGGCCCGGGGGGTGGGGGAGGGGCTCGGGAACAGCTGCTCCGGAGGTGGGGGAGGGGCGGGAATGCCACACTGCCCCTCCCCCACCCGGAACTGACCCGGGAGTGACCCCAGGAGCTCCAAAAATAACACAAAATTAACCAAAATTAGCCCAAAATCATCCGAAAATAGCAAAAAATCACCCGAAATTAACCAAAATTAACCCGAAATTAGCCAAAAATAATCTGAAATTGCCTAAAATTAGCCCAAAATCACCCGAAATGACCCAAAATAACCTGAAAGTGCCCCCAAATCACCCGAAACTAGCCCAAAGTCACCTGAAATTACCCAAAATTAACCCAAAATAACCCAAAATTGCCTATAATTGGCCCAAAGTCACCTGAAATTACCCAAAATTAACCCAAAATCACCCAAAATTAGCCCAAAATCACCTGAAATTACCCGAAATTAACCCAAAATCACCCAAAATTAGCCCAAAATCAACTGGAATTAGCCCAAAACTAGCCCAAAAGAACCCGAAATTAGCCAAAACATTTCCCCGAAATGACCCCGAATTTACCTCAAAATTACCCCAAATTCCCGCCCCGCCCCCACGCTCGGCCCCGCCCCCAACTCCGCCCCACACCCATTAGGCCACACCCCCAATTAGACCACGCCCCCAAATTGGCCCTGCCCCCAAACTAGCCCCGCCCCCATTTGCCCCAAACTAGGTTCCGCCCCCAAATTCGGCTCCGCCCCCATTAGGTAACACCCCCAATTAGGCCACACCCCCAAAAGGCGATCCTGCCTCTGATTAGGCCACGCCCCATTATGCTCCGCCCCCAAACTCGGCCCCGCCCCTACCCAATCCCGCTCCATTAGGCCACGCCCCCGATTAGGCCACGCCCCAAGCATAGGCCCCGCCCCAAAAGCCTGTCCCTTCCCGTTAGGCCCCGCCCCCAACTCGGCCCCACCCCAAACATGGCCGCACCCTCAAACGCGGCCCCGCCCCCGCTAGGCCCCTCCCCATTAGGCCCCGCCCCCTCAACATGACACCAATTAGGCCCCCGCCCCCAATTTGCCCCCACCCCAATTGGACCCCGCCCCCAAACTCCACCCTGCCCCCATTAGGCCCCGCCCCATTAGGCCCCGCCCCGAACTCGGCCACGCCCTCAAACTCAGCCCCGCCCCCATTAAGCCACACCCCCAATTCGGCCCCGCCCCAACTCAACCTTGCCCCCAATTTGACCCCGCCCCCTTTAGGCCCCGCCCCCAATTCAGCCCCGCCCTTCATTTGACCTCGCCCCCAGACTCGGCCCCGCCCCCAATTTGGCCCCGCCCCCAAAACTCGATCCCACCTGCATTCGGCCCCGCCCCGAATAGGCCCCGCCCCCAACCCGACCACGCCCTCAAACTCGGGCCCGCCCCCATTAAGCCCCGCCCCCGTTCAGCCCCGCCCCCTCAGGCCCCGCCCCCGCACGGCTCGCCATTGGTACAAACGGTGTTTATTGAGGGGGCGGGGCCAGGCCGCGCGGGAGGTGTCACTCATGCACAGAGGGGGCGGGGCCGCGCCCGGGGGGGCGTGGCCTTATTGCTCTCGGGGGGCGGGGCTTGCACAGTGTGGGGGTCGTAGAAAAGGGGGCGTGGTCACGGCGGAAAGGGGCGTGGTCTCGACGAAAGGGGGCGTGGTCACGGCGGAAAGGGGGTGTGGTCACGGCGGAAAGGGGGCGTGGCTTGTGGGGGGGCTCGGGTCCCCACGTGGCCGGGAGAATTTTGGGGAAATTTTGGGGATTTTTGGGGAATTTTTCTGGGTTTTTTGGGGAATTTTTGGGGGATTTTTTGGGGATTTTTGGGGATTTTTGGGTTTTCCCCCAGGGCTCTCAGTGCAGGTTTCTCAGGGGAAATTTTGGGAATTTTGGGATTTTTCGGGGGTCTCAGTGCAGGTTTTTGGGAAGATTTTCGGGAATTTTTGGGAAGATTTTTGGGATTTTTCGGGGGCCCCCCAGGGGGTCTTAGTGCAGGTTTTTTAGAGGGAAATTTGGGAATTTTTTTTTTGTTTTTTTGGGGGATTTTTGGGGTTTTTTTGGGTTCCCCTCGGGGGTCTCAGTGCAGGTTTTTTGGGAAGATTTTGGGTAATTTTGGGAAGATTTTTGGGATTTTTCGGGGCCTTCCCCGGGGGTCTCAGTGCAGGTTTTTTGGGAAGATTTTCAGGAATTTTTGGGAAGATTTTGGAGATTTTTCGGGGCCCCCCCGGGGGTCTCAGTGCAGGTTTTTGGGAAGATTTTGGGGAATTTTGGTGGTTTTTGGGGGTCTCAGTGCAGGTTGTTTTTGAGAGATTTTTGGGAAGATTTTTGGGGTTTTTCGGGGCCCCCCCCAGGGGTCTCAGTGCAGGTTTTTTGGGAAGATTTTCAGGAATTTTTGGGAAGATTTTTGGGATTTTTCGGGAGGATTTTTGGGGAAGATTTTTGGGATTTTTCGGGAGGATTTTTGGGAAGATTTTTGGGATTTTTCAGGAGGATTTTTGGGAAGATTTTTGGGATTTTTCGGGAATTTTTGGGAAGATTTTTGGGATTTTTCAGGAGAATTTTTGGGAAGATTTTTGGGATTTTTCGGGGCCCCCCCGGGGGTCTCAGTGCAGGTTTTTGGTTTTTTGTTTTTCGGGGGGGGGAAGGAGGTCCAGCCGAGGTCAGAGGTCAAAGGTCACAGCTCCGAGGTCTCCGCTCCGTCCGCAGGGGTCAGAGGTCGCCGGGGGGGGGAGGGGGAGGGGGAGGGGGAGGGGTCCCCGGGGGGGGGGGAGGGGTCCCCGGGGGCTCCTCCACCTCGTGCAGGGAAGGCTCTCGGTACAGCGCCACTGTGGGGGAGGGGCGGGGGTCAGGGGGGGCCAGACCCCGCCCCCAATTGGGGGGGAGGGGCCCCCGAGTTACCCCAAAATCCCACCCGAAATTCGCACGATTTCCCCAAAATTTCCCCAAATTCCCCCGAAATTTCACCCGAATTTTGCCCAAAATTCCCTCAAAATCCCACCCCAAATTCCCCCCAAATTTTGCCCAAATTTTCCCCAAACCCTCCCCCAATTTCTCCCAAATTTCACCCAGAATTCCCCCAAAATCCCACCCCAATTTCTACCCAAATTTCACCCAAATCTTCCCCCAATTTCTACCCAAATTTCACCCAAATTTCACTCAAAATTCCACCCGAATTCCCCCAAATTTTGCCCAAAATTCCCTCAAAATCCCACCCGAATCCTCCCTCAATTCTACCCAAATTTCCCCCAAAATTCCACCTAAATCCTCTCCCAATTTCACCCAAATTTCGCACAAAATTCCCTCAAAATCCCACCCAAATCCTTCCCCAATTTTACCCAAATCCCACCCGAATTTCCCCCAAAATTCCACCCAAATTTTGAGGAATTTTGCGGTTCCCAATCCCAAATTTCGGGAATTTCAGAGTTTCAAATCCCAAATTTTTAGGAATTTTGGGATTTCCCCCTCATCCTTGAGTAGGCCTTGTCCTTGCTCACTCTAGGTCCAACCATGGCTCACATCCAAACCCAAATTTTCGGGAATTTTGGGGTTCCCAATCCCAAACTTTAGGAATTTGGGAGTCCCAAATCCCAAATTTTGGGAATTTTGGTGCCCACAATCCCAAATTTTGGCGAATTTTTCGGTTACCCTCGAGCGGCTGTGGCAGGAATTGAGCCGTGGCCTTGGGGTCACCATCCCCAATCCCAAACTTTGGGGAATTTTGGGGTCCCCAATCCCAAATTTTGGGAATTTCAGGGTCCCAAATCCCAAATTTCAGGATCCCCAATCCCAAATTTTCAGGAATTTTGGGATTTTCACCTCACTCTCAAGTACCTGCAGCACGAATAGGCCACGGCCTTGTCCTTGCTCACCCTAGGCCCAACCATGGGGAGACCCCCAACCCCAAATTTTTCAGGAATTTTGGGGAATTTTGGGGAATTTTTGGTATTTTGGGGTCCCAATCCCAAATTTCAGTGACCCCCAATCCCAAATTTTCAGGAATTTTGGGATTTTTGCCTCACCCTCCAACAGCTGCAGCAGCAAGTAGGCCGCGGCCTTGGGGTCACCATCCCCAATCCCAAACTTTGGGCAATTTCGGGGTTCCTAATCCAAATTTTTCCGGAACTTTGGGAATTTTGGATACTTTTAGGTTACCTTCGAGCAGCTGGGGCAGGAAATGCGCAGTAGCCTTGTCCTTCCTGACCCTGGGCCCTGCCATTGGGGCTGTCCCTGATCCCATTAATTTCCCAAATTTTGAGGAATTTTGGGGTTCCTAATCCCAAATTTTGGGGGCATTTCAAGAATTTTGGACCTCCTGATCCCAAATTTTTGGGGAATTTCAGGAATTTTGGGACTTTTCCCCCTCATCCTTGACCAGCTGCAGCAGGACTAGGCCGCAGCCTTGTCCTTGCACACTAGGCCCAACCATGGCTCACATCCAATCCCAAATTTTTCAGGAATTTCAGGAATTTTGGGGTTCCCAACCCAAATTTTTCAGGAATTTCAGGGAATTTTGGATACTTTTAGGTTACCTTCGAGCAGCTGGGGCAGGAAATGCGCGGCGGCCTTGTCCTTCCTGACCCTGGGCCCTGCCATTGGCTCACCCCCAATCCGACTGACCCAAGCCTGATCCCTGGGGGATTTTGGGGTCCGAGATCCCAAATTTTGGGAATTTTTGGGTTCCAAATCCCAAATTTTGGGGAATTTTGGAGTCCCTGATCCCAAATTTTTGGGGAATTGCAGGAATTTTGGGATTTCCCCCTCATCCTTGACCAGCTGCAGTAGGAAGCAGGCCACGGCCTTGGGGTCACCATCCCCAATCCCAAACTTTGGGCAATTTTAGGGTCCCCAACCCCAAATTTTTTTGGAATTTCAGAAATTTTGGACATTTTTAGCTTACCTTCGAGCAGCTGGGGCAGGAAATGCGCGGCGGCCTTGTCCTTCCTGACCCTGGGCCCTGCCATGGGGCGCCCGTGCCGGTCCAGGCCCAGGTACCAGGCGCGGCCCGAGCGGCGCTGGCGGTACAGCGCCGAGGCGTAGAGCACGTGGTAGTTCTCGAAAACGCACTCCTTGAAGCGGCACTCGGGCGTGAAGTGCACCTGGGGACGCACCTGGGCTGACCTGAGTGCACCTGAGTGTACCTGGGTATACCTGGGACACACCTGGGGACACTTGGGGACAATAGGGACACACCCAGAGCACTCCTTGAAACGGCGCTCGGGCGTGAAGTGCACCTGGGGACACACCTGGGCTCACCTGGGGGGGCTTGGGTGTACCTGGGTGTACCTGAGTGCACCTGGGGACACACCTGGGGACACCTGGGATCAGGTGGGGACACACCTGGGGACACCTGGGGACACTTGGGAGTTACCTGAGACACACCTGGGGACACCTGGGAGTCACCTGGGGACAACTGGGGACACCTGAGTGTATGTGGGACACACCTGGGACACCTGGGATATCTGGGAGTTACCTGGGGACACTTGGGACACACCTGGAGTTACCTGAATGTACCTGGGATCAGGTGGGGACACACCTGGGGACACCTGGGAGTTACCTGGGGGGGCTTGGGACACACCTGGGACACACCTGGGGACACCTGGAATTACTTGAATGTACCTGGGATCAGGTGGGGACACACCTGGAAACACCTGGAGTTACCTGGGGATACCTGGGACACACCTGAGTGTATGTGGGACACACCTGGGACACACCTGGAGTTACCTGAGTGTACTTGGGACCAGGTGGGGACACACCTGGAGTTACCTGGGGGTGTTTGGGACACACCTGGGGGCACCTGGGACACCTGGGGACACACCTGGAATCACATGGGGACACTTGGGAGTTATCTGAATGTACTTGGGACACACCTGGGGGCACCTGGAGTTACCTGGGTGTACCTGGGACACACCTGGGACACACCTGAGTGTATGTGGGACACGCCTGGGGACACCTGGGGGTGTCTGGAGGCTCTTGGGGTTCCTTTTGGTGTTCCCAGGTGAGATTTTGGGGTTCCAGGGTCGATTTTTGGTGTATTTGGGGCAAATTTTGGGGGGTTTTGGGCTGGATTTGGGATCCCAGGGTGGATTTGGGGTCAATTTTGGTGGCTTTGGGGGTGAATTTAGGGTCCCAGGATGGATTTTGGGCCCCAGCGTGGATTTGGGTGGATTGGGGGTGAATTTTGGGGTGGATTTTGGCATCTTTTGGGGGGTTTTGGGTCCTGAGATGGATTCGGATTGGATTTGGGGTGAATTTTGGGGATTTTGGGGTGAATTTTGGGGGATATGGGGTGAATTTCAGGGATTTTGGGGTGGATTTGGGGTCGATTTGGGGTGAATTTTGGGGGTTTTGTGGTCCCAGGGTGGATTCGAGCTGGATTTGGGGTGAATTTTGGGGATTTTGGGGTGAATTTGGGGTGAATTTTGGGAATTTGGGGCACTCACGGAGGTGTAGACGACGCCGGCGCCGTTCATGGCCACATAGCGCCCGGCGCGAGTTCCCTGGATCGCCACCACCCTGAGCCCCACGGGGATGAGGTTGAACAGCGCTGGGGGCCGAGAGACCAGTTTGGACCAGTTTGAACCAGTATGGACCAGTTTGGACCAGTATAAACCAGTTTGAACTGGTCTGAACCAGTATAAACCAGTATAAACCGGTAAAAACCAGTAAAAACCAGTACGGACTGGTATGGACTGGTATGGACTGGTAAAAACCGGTAAAAACCAGTATGGACTGGTACGAACCAGTATGGACTGGTAAAAACCAGTATGAACTAGTACAAACTGGTATAAAACAGTATAAACCAGTATGAATTGGTATGGACCAGTATGGACCAGTATGAACCAGTAAAAACTGGTATAAACTGAAAAAACCAGTATGGACCAGTATAAACCGGTATAAACTGGTAAAAACCGGTAAAAACCAGTATGGACCGGTATAAACTGGCAAAAACCAGTATGAACCAGTATAGACTGGTATAAAACAGTGTAAACCAGTACGGACCAGTATGAGCCAATATAAACCAGTACGAACCAGTAACCATGAGCCCTCCCCACCCCTCTGACCACGCCCCTTTCAGGCAGGCCCCTCCCATTGCGTTCAAGCCACTCCCACTCGCGGCCAAGCCCCCGCCCACTCATTGCCAGGCCACGCCCATTTCCCAAGCCCCACCCACTCATTGCCAGGCCACTCCTCCTCCCAGGCCCCGCCCATTCCATATAAACCACGCCCACTCGATGACAGACCCCGCCCATCATAAGCCACGCCCACTCAGTGTCAGGCCACGCCTCCTCCCAGGTCCCGCCCATTCCCCAAACCACGCCCACTCACTGCCAGGCCCCGCCTCCTCCCAGGCCCCGCCCACTCACTGCCAGGCCCCGCCTCCTCCCGGGCCCCGCCCACTCCCAAGCCCCGCCCACTCACTGCCAGGCCCCGCCTCCTCCCGGACCCCGCCCACTCCCCAAGCCCCGCCCACTCACTGCCAGGCCCGCCTCCTCCCAGGCCCCGCCCACTCCCAGGCCCCGCCCACTCACTGCCAGGCCCCGCCTCCTCCCATGCCCCGCCCATTCCAAGCCACGCCCACTCACTGCCAGCCCCCGCCTCCTCCCAGGCCCCGCCCACTCCCCAAGCCCCGCCCACTCACTGCCAGGCCCCGCCTCCTCCCAGCCCCCGCCCCACTCCCCAAGCCCCGCCCACTCACTGCCAGGCCCCGCCTCCTCCCAGGCCCCGCCTACTCCCCAAGCCCCGCCCACTCGCTGCCAAGCCCCGCCCACTCCCCAAGCCCCGCCCACTCACTGCCAGGCCCCGCCTCCTCCCAGGTGCCGTCCAGGCGTCCGTCAGGTCCCATGTGCAGGAAGTGACCGTGACCTCCCCGGAGCCGCGCGATGGCCCCGCGGAGCTGCGGTTCTGGGCGGGAAAAATCCCAAAAATTCAGAGATTCACCCCAAAAAAACCCCGGGGTCAAAAACCCCAAAATTCCCCCAAAATTAAAAAAAAAATCCACTGAAAAACACCGAAATTCTGATAAAAAACACCCAAAAATCAGAGCGTTAACCCCCCCGTGGCCCCGCGGAGCTGCGGTTCTGGGCGGGGAAAATCCCCAAAATTCAGAGATTCACCCCAAAAAAACCTCGGGATCGGAAAACCCAAAAAAAACCCCAAATTCCCCCAAAATTCCAAAAAAAATCCCCAAAAAATCCACCAAAAAACAGCAAAAACACCGAAAAAACTGAAAAAAACAGAGCGTGAACCCCCCCGTGGCCCCGCGGAGCTGCGGTTCTGGGGCAGAAAAATCCCAAAAATTCAGAGATTCACCCCAAAAAAACCCCGGGATTGGAAAATCCAAAATTCCCCCCAAAAATCCCCGGAAAATCCTAAAATTCTGCAAAAAAACACCCAAAAAACAGAGCGTGAACCCCGTGGAGCTGCAGTTCTGGGGCAGAAAAAACCGAAAAATTCAGAGATTCACCCAAAAAACCCCTGAACCCAAATTCCAAATTAAAATCACCCCGAAATCGCCCGAAATGACCCCAAATTCATTCCAAATCACCCCAAAAATCACCCGAAATCACCCGAAATTACCCGAAATTATCCCAAACTCACCCCAAATCTATCCAAAATCACCCGAAATCATCCCAAATCTATCCAAAATCGCCCCAAATCCACCCCAAATTCCACCGAAATCACCCAAAATAACCCCAAATCGATCCGAAATTTCCCGAAATTACCTGAAATGACCCCAAATTCCCCCCGAAATCACCCGAAATGATCCCAAATCCCCCCGAAATTACCCCAAATTGCCCCGAAATCACCTGAAATCTATCCCAAATCCATCTGAAATGACCCAAAATTATCCCACAATCACCGGAAATTACCCAAAATTACCCCAAATCTATCCCAAATCACCTGAAATCAGCCGAAATCACCCGAAAATCACCCGAAATCACCCGAAATGACCCCAAATCCCCCCAAAATCACCCGAAATGATCCCAAACTGACCCCAAATCCTCCCGAAATTACCCGAAATTATCCCAAAATGACCCCAAATCGTCCCGAAATCACCCGAAATGACCCCAAATCCCCCCAAAATCACCCGAAATGATCCCAAAATGACCCCAAATCCTCCCGAAATTACCCGAAATTATCCCAAATTCCCCCGAGATCACCCGAAATTACCCCAAATCCACCTGAAATCACCCCAAGTCCACCCGAAATTGCCCTAAAATAACACCGAAATCCCCCAAATTACCCCAAATCATCCCAAAATCCAGCCGAAGCGACCCCAAATCCATCTGAAATGATCCCAAATCCATCCCAAATCACCCGAAATTTCCCCAAATCTGTCCGAAATCACCCGAAATGATCCCAAATCCACCCGAAATCGACCGAAATCCCCCGAAGATCTCCCCAAAATCACCCCAAATCCCCCAATAACCAACCCAAATCCCCCCAAGAAAACCCAAAATCCCCCGAAATCCCCCGAAATCACCCGAATTTACCCGAAATCTCCCGAAATTTCCCCAATATTTTTTCCCGGGCCCCCTCCCCAATTACCGGGGGGCTTCTCGCGGGGTCTCCTCCTCCTCCCGCACCCCCTGACCTTGGCCACGAGCCCCCAAATCCCCCCCAAACCCCCCGAAATCACCCCAAATCACCCGAATTTACCCGAAATCTCCCGAAATCTCCCCAAATCCCCCCCGGGACCCCTCCCCAATTACCGGGGGGTTTCTCGCGGGGTCTCCTCCTCCTCCCGCACCCCCTGACCTTGGCCACGAGCCCCCAAACCCACCCAAAATCACCCCAAAATCCCCCGAAATGACCCCAAAATGACCCAAAATCATCCAAAATCTCCCCAAATCCCCCCCGGGACCCCTCCCCAATTACCGGGGGGTTTCTCGCGGGGTCTCCTCCTCCTCCCGCACCCCCTGACCTTGGCCACGAGCCCGCGCAGCTGCTGCTGGCACAGCGAGGGGGGGCGGGGGGCGCCGGGGGCGCGCGCGGGGCCGGGGGCGCGCGGGGGGGGCGCGTCCTTCCCCCCCCGCCGCTGGCGGATCAGCGAGCTGGCCAGGGCGGCCATTTTTGGGGTTTTTTTGGGGTTTTTTTGGGGTTTTTGGGGGGTTTTGGAGGGTTTTGGAGGGTTTGGGGTGTTTGGGAGTTTTGGGGATTTTTGGGGATTTTTTGGGGATTTTTTGGGATTTTTGGGGATTTTTTAGGGGGTTTTTTGGGGGGAGGGTTGGGGGGTTTTAGGGGTTTTTAGGAGGTTTTTTGGGGTTTTTTGAGGGGTTTTTGGGGTTTTTGGAGGGTTTTGGAGGGTTTGGTGTGTTTGGGAGTTTTGGGGATTTTTTGGGATTTTTTGGGTTTTTTGGGGATTTTTTAGGGGTTTTTTGGGGGGGAGGGTTGGGGTTTTTTAGGGTTTTTTAGGAGGTTTTTTGGGAGTTTTTTGGGGGGTTTTGGGTGGTTTGGAGGTTTTGGGGTATTCGGGGTTTTTTGGGATTTTTTGGGAGTTCCTGGGAGTTTTTGGGGGGAGGTTTGGGATTTTTTGAGATTTTTTGTGGGTTTTTTAGGGGTTTTTTTTGGATTTTCTAGGGTTTTTTGGGGTGGGGTTTTTGGGGATTTTTCGGTTTTTTGGGGGGGAGGGTTTAGAGGGTTTTTTGGGATTTTGGGGGATTTTTTGTTTTTTTTTTTTTTGTTGTTGTTTTTCTGGGGATTTTTAGGAGGGTTTTTTTTTGTTTTTTGGGGCGTTTTTTGGGGTTTTTTTGGGAGCTTTTTGGGGATTTTTTAGGGTTTCTTAGGAGGTTTTTCTTGGTTTTTGGGGATTTTCTAGAGGTTTTTTGGGGGATTTTTTTGAGGGTTTAGAGGACTTTTTGAAGATTTTTTGGGATTTTTTTTTAGAATTCAGAGGGAATTTGGAGGTTTTTGGGATTTGGGGATTTTTGGGATTTTTTAAGGGTTTTTTGGGGGGGGTTTAGAGATTTTTTGGGGCAGTTTTGGGGATTTTTTTTGATTCTTTGGGATTTTTTTGGAGGCTTTAAAGGGTTGGGGAGGGCTTTGGATTTTGGGGTTTTTTTGGAGGTTTTGGGGTTTTTTCGGAATTTTTTTGAGCTTTAAAGGAGTTTTTGGGGAGCTTAAAGGACTTTTCGCAGGGCTGGATTTTTGGGATTTTTTAGGGTTTTAAAAAAAATTTTTAGGGTTTTTGGGGGATTTTTTAGGGTATTTTTTGGAAGTTTTAAAGGATATTTTTGGGTTATTTGGGGATTTTTCTGGGGATTTTTTTGGGTTTTTTGGGGCGTCTAAAGGAGTTTTGGGGATTTAAAGGAATTTTGGGAAGTTCAAAGAGATTTGTTTGGATTTTGGGGTTTTTCGGGAAAGTTTAAAGGAATTTTGGGGTTTTTGGGAGATTTTTTTCGGAGTTTTTTTGGGGGGCTCAGGGATTTTTGGGAGGTTTTGGGTTTTGGGGGATTTAAAGGAATTTTTGGGATTTTAAAGCAATATTGGGAATTTTAAGGAATTTTGGGGGATTTAAAGGAATTTGGGGAATTTTAAAGGAATTTTTAAAAAATTTTAAAGGAATTTTGGAGAGTTTTAAGGAATTTTTGGAATTTAAAAAGCAATTTTGGGATTTTAAATGAGTTTTGGGGAGTTTTAAGGAGTTTGGGGAATTTAAAGGAATTTGGGGAATTTAAAAGGAATTTTTTTTTTAAAATTTAAAAGAAATTTTTGGGTAATCTAAAGAATTTTGGGAAATTTTAAGGAATTTTGGGGTTTTTTTAAAGGTTTTGGGTGAATTTAGGATTTTTTGGAGCACCTCGGGGGTTCCAGGGAGGATTTTGGGGATTTTGGGAGAATTTTAGGGAATTTTGGGGAATTTTAGGGAATTTCGGGGAATTTTCGGGAATTTTTGGGGATTTTGGGGGTCACAGGTGGTTGGGGGCGGGGCTTGAGCGAATTCAGGGCGAATTTGGGGGAATTTTGGGGAATTTAGGGAATTTGGGAAATTTAGGAAATTCGGGGCAGATTTTTGGAGTGAATTTGGGGAATTTAGGGAATTCGGGGTGGATTTGGGGGAATTTGGGCAATTTAAGGAAATTCGGGGCAGATTTTTGGGGCGAATTCGGGCGATTCGGGGGTCCCGAGAATTTGGGGAGGGTCGGATCAGAATTTTGGGGGGGGGGGGGGTCCCGCGCCGATCACGTGACTCGCGCCGCTCGCGCCTGGGGGAGGGGTCGGGGTCTCCCTCCTCCCCTCCCCCCTCCCAAAATTCCTCCCTTCCGGGGTGGGGGTGGGGCTGGGGGTCAGCGGTGGGGGAGGGGCGTGTCCGGAGAGGGGTGGGGGGAGGGGCGGGGGCTGGGGGGAGGGGCGGGGGGGGGTCCGCGCGCGCGGGGCCTGCCGCGGGTGGGGTGGGGGAGGGGCGCGGGTGGGTTTTTTTTGGGGAGGGTCTCGCGCTCTCGCGGCGGTGGGGGAGGGGCGGGGGTGGGGGAGGGGTCGTCCCTGCCTCGCGGAGTTTTTGGGGTGGGGGGGAGGGGCCGCGCGGGCGGGGGGCGCGCGCGCCGCCGGTCCCGCCGAGCCCGGGGGGTGGGGGAGGGGCGTGGGTGGAGGGTGGGGGGGGGAGGGGTGAACGCGTCCCCTCCCCCCTCCTCCCCTCCCCCTCCCCCAACCGCGCGTGCGCAGAGCCGAGCGCGCGCAGGCGCCCCGCGGGGGAGGGGGAGGGGCCGCGCCCACGCCCCTCCCCCCGCGCGCGCGCCCACGCACGTCCCACGCGCGCGCGCCCCTCCCCCACCCCTCCCCCACCCCCCCGGCGCCGCGGCAGGGAGGGGGAGGGGCCGGAAACGACCAGTACGGACCAGTTTGGGCCAGTTTGGGCCAGTATGGACTGGTTTGGGCTACTGTGGACCAGTACAGACCAGTAAGGACCAGTTTGGGCCAGTATGGGCTACTGTGGACCAGTACAGACCAGTTTGGGCTACTGTGGACCAGTACAGACCAGTACGGACCAGTTTGGGCCAGTTTGGACCAGTAAGGACGAGTTTGGGCCACTGTGGAACTGGGAATCTCTAGTGCATCCCAGTATGGACCAGTTTGGAACTTGGAATCCTCAGGGCATCCCAGTGTGGACCAGTATGGACTGGTTTGGACCGGTGTAGACCAGTATGGACCAGTATGGACTGGTCTGGACCAGTATGGGCCAGTTCGGGCCAGTATGGAACTGGGAATCTCTAGTGCATCCCAGTATGGACCAGTGTGGACCAGTTTGGAACTGGGAATCCCCAGGGCATCCCAGTTCAATCCCAGTTTGGACCAGTTTGGACCAGTATGGGTCACTATGGACCAGTACAGACCAGTATGGACCAGTTTGGACTGGTCTGGACTGGTTTGGGTCAGTTTGGACTGGTTTGGACTGGTTTGCGCCAGTATGGACCAGTATGGAACTGGGAATCCCCAGGGCATCCCAGTACAGACCAGTTTGGACCATTTTAGGCCATTTTGGGCCAGTTTGGACAAGTACGGACCAGTTTGGACCAGTTTGGACCAGTTTGGACCAGTATAGAGCAGTGTGGGCCAGTGTGGAACTGGGAATCCCCAGAGCATCCCAGTACGGACCAGTGCATCCCAGTTCAACCCCAGTATGGACCAGTTTGGACTGGTTTGGGCCAGTTTGGGCCAGTACAAACCAGTGTGGGCCAGTATGGGCCAGTTTGGGCCAGTTTGGAACTGGGCATCCCCAGTGCATCCCAGTTTGGACCAGTTTGGGCCAGTTTGGACCAGTGTGGACCAGTGTGGACCAGTGTGGAACTGGGCATCCCCAGGGCATCCCAGTTTGGACCAGTATGGGCCAGTTTGGGCCATTTTGGAACTGGGCATCCCCGGGGCATCCCAGTACAGACCAGTGCATCCCAGTTCAATCCCAGTTCAACCCCAGTTCAACACCAGTGCAATCCAGTATGGCTCAGTCCCTCCCAGTTCCATCCATCTTTGTCCCAGTTCCATCCCAGTTCATCCCAGTCCACCCAAATCCATCCCAGTTTATCCCAGTCCCTCCTAGTACCTCCCAGTTTCTCCCAGTTCCATCCCAGTCCAATCCCAGTCCACCTGAATCCATCCCAGTCCCTCCCAGTCCATTCCCAGTCTATCCCAGTCCATCCCAATCCATTCCCCACACCTCCCACTCCATTCCCAGTCCCTCCCAGTCCCTCCCAGTCCATCCCAGTCCATCCTAATCCATTCCCAGTCCCTCCCAGTCCCTCCCAGTCCCTCCCAGTCCATTCCCAGTCCCTCCCAGTCCCTCCCAGTCCCTCCCAGTTCCCGGCGCTGAACACAATTCGCCATTTCCGAGTTAAATTTTTTTTTCTTTGATTTTTTTTTTTCTCTCTCAGTTTTTTCTCTTTTTTTTTTTTTTTCTCTTTTTTTTTCTTAAAAACGCCCGCGGGGCCGCCCCTCCCCCACCCCTCCCCCACGCCCCTCCCCCACCGCCGCGGGGGGTCCCGCCCGCCCCTCCCCCTCCCCTCCCCTCCCCCCCCGCGGCCCCCCCGGGAATAAAAATAGATGCTCTCGGGTGGGGGAGGGGCGGGGGGCGGGGCCGGGGGGAGGGGCTCTCCATGGCAACGGATGACGTCATCAGGGTGACGTCACGGTGGCATCCGGATGTGTTTCCATGGCAACCCGGGGGACGTCCTCGCGGTGACGTCACTGCTGTTTGCAGGGGAGGTCGCCATGGCAACGGGTGACGTCATCAGGGTGACGCGACGCTGCTGTTCCCAAAGGTGTTGCTATGGCAACCGGTGACGTCATCACGGTGATGTCGCTGTGGCAACCTGTGGGACGTCTCCATGGCAACTGATGATGTCATCAGCATGACGTCACTGTAGCAGCCGGGGATGTCACCATGGCAACGAGTGACGTCACGGGGGTGGTGACATCACGGTGGCAGCCGGGGACGTTGCCATGACAACTGGTGATGTCATCAGTGTGACATCACTGTAGTACCCAGGGACATCTCCATGGCAACCGGCGACGTCACCATGGCGATCGGTGACGTCATCACAGTGACATCGCTGTGGCACCAGGGACGTCTCCATGGCAACGGGTGATGTCACCACGGTGACGTCACTGCTGTTCACCAGGGATGTTGCCATGGCAACTGCTGACGTCATCAGCTGTTCGCAGGGGATGTCTCCATGGCAACCGGGGACATCCTCACGGTGACATTGCTGTGGCACCAGGGACGTCGCCGTGGCAACCAGTGACGTCATCACGGCAAACATCGGGATGTTGCCATCGGCAAACGGCGACATGGGATGTCGCCATGGCAACAAGTGACGTCATGGCGGGGGTGGTGACATCACGGCGCTGACATCATCAGCGTCGTCACTGTTCCCGGGGTCGTTGCCATAGCAACCGACGAAATCTCCACGGTGACGTCATCGCTGCTGTGACATCATCGCGCCTTCGCTGTGATCCGTGATGTCATCGCCATGACGTCACCACCCTCCCCTCCCCCCCAGGTCTCCACGGTTGTCACGGCAACGCGGGGTCAAAGGTCGCAGCCTTGGCGGGGGGAGAGGGGCAGCGGGGGGAGGGGAGGGTGGGGGAGGGGCAGGACACGCCCCCAGCCCCTCCCCCACCCCACGTTTGGCACAAATTTTTTTTTTTTCTTTTCTTTGTACAGAAAGCGCAGAAAAAAACCCAAAAATCCGAGGTGGGGGAGGGGGGAAAAACGGGGTGGGGGAGGGGCGGGGGGAGCCCCCCCGGGGTTTGGGGGGGGGGACACGACCCCCGACCCCTCCCCCCCCCAAATTCCCGGGATTTTTGCCGGAATTTGCCCAAATTCGGCCTCGTTCTGCCCCGCCGGGTCGGGATCATGCAATGTTAATTTTGGGGAGGGGTCCCCAAAATTCCCCTCCCCCCCCGCGCCCCTTTTTGGGTTTTTTGGGAGCCCCCCCCGCGGTTTTTGGGGGGTCCTGGTGGGGGTGGGGAGGGGCTCAGGTGTTGGGGGAGGGGCGACTCCCCCCTAATTCCTGCTGGGGGGGGAGGGGCAGTTCCCATGCGGTTTTTTTGGGGAGGGGTCCCCAGGGTGGGGGAGGGGTCCCCATGCGGCTCAGCGCCCCCAGGTGTCCATGGGGGGGGTGGGGGAGGGGTCCCCAAAGTCTTCGGGGTGGGGGAGGGGCGGCAGCAGGCTGGGGGGGGAGGGGCGCCCCTCCCCCCAAATTGGGGATTCCCTGGGGGGGTTTCCCCCCCTGATTTGGGGGTGTCCCCTGATATTGAGGGGGGGTCCCCAGGGCTGTTCCCCCCCCGGGTGGGGAGGGGTTCCCCCCCATGGGGTCCCCCTAATTTTTGGGGTCTTCCCCCCCCCTTTTTTGGGGTTTTCCCCCCCATTTTTGGGTTTTCCCCCCTTTTGGGGGTTTTTCCCCCATTTTGGGGGGGGATTTTCCCCATTTTCGGAGGGGTTCTCCCCCCCATTTTTTTGGGGTATTTGCCCCCATTTTAGGGGATTTCCCCATTTTGGGAATTTCCCTCATTTTTGGGGGGGTTTTCCCCATTGTTCGAGGGGGGTTTTCTCCCCATTTCTGGGGGGTTTTCTCCCCATTTTTGGGGGGATTTTCCCCATTTTCAGGGTTTTTCCCCCCATTTTTAGGGCGTTTTCCCCATTGTTTGGGGGGGTTCTCCCCATTTTGGGGGGTTCTCCCCATTTTTTGGGGTTTTTCCCCCATTTTGGGGTTTTCCCCCATTTC
The DNA here is from genome assembly GCA_036630365.1 of Acanthiza pusilla. Taxonomy (NCBI): domain Eukaryota; kingdom Metazoa; phylum Chordata; class Aves; order Passeriformes; family Acanthizidae; genus Acanthiza; species Acanthiza pusilla. Next base: position 31,501 of record JAXCHO010000858.1, read on the forward strand.
CGGGGGGTTCTCCCCATTCCGGGGGGGTCCCACTGAGGAGGGGTGGGGGCTGGGCAGGGGTCTCAGTTCAATCTCTCCCCCCCAAGTCCATTCCGGGGGGGGTGGGGGTCAGGGGGTCCCGGCTCGCCCCCCCCTATACGCGGGTGGTGGAGTGGGGGTGGGGCAGGGTGCTGTTGTGCCCGGGGGGGGGGAAGGGGGTCCCGAAGGGGTGCAGGGCGGGGAGCCCCCCCGGCACCATGGTGATGGTGTTGGGGGGCAGCAGGGGCACGTCCTCGGGGGCTCTCCGCAGGGCCAGCGTGTAGTCCGGGGGTCCGGCGGCCGAGGGGCGCAGAGAGGCCTCGGGGGGCTCCCCGGGACCCCCCACCCCCAAAACCCCCACGCCCACCCCCTTGAGCTGCAGCGACACCAACTCCTCCTCGGCCCCGCCGCCACCGCCGCCACCGCCGCCGCCACCGTGGTGGCCCAAGAGGTCATTGGGGGCGGCGCTCCGGCCGCCCTGGGGGGGGCTGAGGCGGCGCGGGACCCCTCCCCCGGCGCGGGGGTCCGGGGGTCTCTTGTCCCGCTTGTAGTAGAGAGCGGCGAAGGCCAGGATGTTGAGGAAGAGGAGGGACGCGCCCACGGCCACGGTGACGCTGAGCTCCGTGGAGTAGTCCCGCGAGTCGCCGGGGAACGGCGCGAAGCGGCGCCGGCCGTCGCCGCCGTCCTCATCCTCGTCGTCGCGGTCATCCTCGCGGCCGGCCGGCGGCGGCGGCGCCGAGGCGGGCGGGGGGCGGCGCGTGGCCGGGGGGCGGCGCGGGGGTCCGGCGGGCGGCGGGAGGCGCGTGGTGGTGGAGGCGTGGGGCACCTGGTGCAGGTTGTGCAGGTGAGGGACGAGCTCGAGCCAGAAGGCGACCTTGTTGGCGCGGTAGTGGTCGCGCACGCGCGGCTTGAGGCCGATGTGCAGGTAGCGCTTGTCCTTGCCGTCGAAGCGCGTCCACACCACCTCCTCGAAGCGGTTGGGCTTGGTGTGGATGAACTTGGTGTCCTGGGGAACCGGCTGGTTCGGGTCACTGCGGGACAGGGAGTGACCGATCAATAATCAATAAATGATCAATAAATCAAACCACCCAAGTGTCCACACCACCTCCTCGAAGCGGTTGGGCTTGGTGTGGATGAACTTGGTGTCCTGGGGAACCGGCTGGTTCGGGTCACTGCGGAGAGAGTGACCGATCAATAATCAATCAGTGATCAATCAATCAGTGATCAATAAATGAAAACACCCAAGTGTCCACACCACCTCCTCGAAGCGTTTGGGCTTGGTGTGGATGAACTTGGTGTCCTGGGGAACCGGCTGGTTCGGGTCACTGTGGAGAGAGTGACCGATCAATAATCAATCAATGGTCAATCAATCAGTGATCAATAAATCAAACCACCCAAGTGACCACCCAAGTGTCCACACCACCTCCTCGAAGCTTTGGGCTTGGTGTGGATGAACTTGGTGTCCTGCGGCACCAGCTGGTTGGGGTCACTGCGGGACAGAGAGTGACCGATCAATAATCAATCAGTGATCAATAACCAATCAATGGGACCACCCAAGTGTCCACACCACCTCCTCGAAGCGGTTGGGCTTGGTGTGGATGAACTTGGTGTCCTGGGGAACCGGCTGGTTCGGGTCACTGCGGGACAGGGAGTGACCGATCAATAATCAATAAATGATCAATAAATCAAACCACCCAAGTGTCCACACCACCTCCTCGAAGCGGTTGGGCTTGGTGTGGATGAACTTGGTGTCCTGCGGCACCGGCTGGTTCGGGTCACTGCGGGACAGAGAGTGACCGAGTGACCAATGAAACGAGTGATCAATCGATAATCAATCAGTGATCAATAAATCAAACCACCCAAGTGACCACCCAAGTGTCCACACCACCTCCTCGAAGCGGTTGGGCTTGGTGTGGATGAACTTGGTGTCCTGGGGAACCGGCTGGTTCGGGTCACTGCGGGACAGAGAGTGACCGATCAATAATCAATCAATGATCAATCAATCAGTGATCAATAAATCAAACCACCCAAGTGTCCACACCACCTCCTCGAAGCGGTTGGGCTTGGTGTGGATGAACTTGGTGTCCTGCGGCACCGGCTGGTTGGGGTCACTGCGGGACAGAGAGTGACCGATCAATAACCAATCACCTAACTCATTAATCAATCTGTGATCAATAAATCAAACCACCCAAGTGTCCACACCACCTCCTCGAAGCGGTTGGGCTTGGTGTGGATGAACTTGGTGTCCTGCGGCACCGGCTGGTTCGGGTCACTGCGGAGAGAGTGACCGAGTGACCAATGAAATGAGTGATCAATCACCTGACCATTCACCAATTGACCAATCAGCTGAGCAATCACCTGACTGACCAATCACCTGACTGACCTTTCACCCAATTGACCAATCAGCTGAGCAATCACCTGACCAATCACCTGACTAATCACCTGACTGACCAATCACCTGACTGACCTTTCACCCAATTGACCAATCAGCTGAGCAATCACCTGACCAATCACCTGACTAATCACCTGACTGACCAATCACCTGACTGACCTTTCACCCAATTGACCAATCAGCTGAGCGATCACCTGACTGACCTTTCACCCAATTGACCAATCAGCTGAGCAATCACCTGACTGACCTTTCACCCAATTGACCAATCAGCTGAGCAATCACCTGACTGACCTTTCACCCAATTGACCAATCAGCTGAGCAATCACCTGACTGACCTTTCACCCAATTGACCAATCAGCTGAGCAATCACCTGACTGACCAATCACCTGACCAGTCACCTGACCAATCACCTGACCAATCACCTGACCAATCACCAACTGACCATTCAAACACTCAAGTGTTCACCCAACT
>JAXCHO010000859.1:0-44234 GCA_036630365.1 Acanthiza pusilla
TATTTTTTGGGATTGAACATATGAAAAGAGAAAAAAAATCCTTTAAAAATTCATAAAAAGAGGGAATTGGGACACTGAGGACACTGCCGGGACCTGCTGGGCGCCCGAGGAGGCTGTCAGGCCTGCCAGGAGAGCTGGAAAAGACAAAAAATTCAAAATTTCTTAGGATTAAAAATGCAAAATGAAAGAAAATCCCAAAAATGTAGATATTTAAAGTGAGAAATGAGAGAAAATCCCCAAAATTTTGGAGTCTCGAGGCGAAAAAAAGGAAAAAAATGCCCTAAATCTTGAAGTTAGAAGTAGGAAATGACACGAAATCCCTAAAATTTAGAGGTTACAAGTGGGAAATAAGAAAAATCCCAAAAAATCTGGGGGTTAGAAAAGGAAGGGAAAACAAAACCCCAAAATTTTGGGGTTAGAAGGGGGAAATGAGACAAAATCCCAAAATTTTCAGGGTTAGAAGCGGAAAACAAGAGAAAATTCCAAAAATTTCGGGGTTAGAAGTGGGAAATGAAAGAAAATCCCCAAAATTTTGGAGTTAGAAAAGGGAAAAAAAGAGAAAATGCCAAAGTTTTTGGGGTTAGAAGTGGGAAATGAAAGAAAATCCCAAAATTCTGTGAGATTAGGGTTGGGGAAAAAAGAGAATTCTATGGGATTAAGGACGAGATCCTGGAAATTCTGGCAAAAGAACTGAAAAATCCCAAAATTTCTGAGGTCACAAATAAGAGTTCAGGTAAAATTCCAAAATTCTGTGAAATATACAAAAAATCTTGGGGTTTAGAGATCAAAAATAACAAAAATCCCAAAATTTGGCAGAATTAAAGGTGAAAAACACAAAAAATTCCATGAGAATAGGAGCGAAATCCTGAAAGTTCTACCAGGAAAACTGAAAAAAGAGAAAAAAATTCTGAAATTTTAGAGATAAGAAAGGAGAAAAAACCTGAAAATTCTTTAAGATTAGAGCACAGAAATCGTAAGAATCCCAAAATTCTACAGGATTAGGAATGGGGAAAACAAAAAATTCTACGGCAGTAGGAATGAGAAAAACAAAAAAATCCCTAAAATATTTTGGGATTGGAAAGGGAAACGGTGAAAATTGAGAAATTCCATAGAATTGGGGGTGGAAAACAGAAAAAATCCTATGGGAGTAGAGCTGAGAAAGAAAAAAAATCCAAAAATTCCTTGGGATTAAAAGCACAATCCTGGAAATCCTACCAGGAAAGCGAAAAGAAAAAAAAAAATTCTAAAATTTTTTGGGATTTGAGATGAAAAAAGAAGAAAAATCCTTGAATTTTTGGGAATTAGGATTTCTCAGATTCTGTGGGATATGAGAAAAGAGAGGATGTGATTCAGAAGATTTATAAAAATTTAGAAAAGATGATTGGGAAATGCAAAGAATTTCTAAAAAAAAGGATTTGGGACACTGAGGACACTGCCGGGACCTGCTGGGCACCTGAGGAGGCTGTCAGACCTGCCAGGAGAGCTAGAAAATTTAGAAAACCCAAAAATTTTAATGTTAGGAATTTAAAAAATAATAAAATCCAAAAATTCTGCAAAATTCGGGCTGAGAAAGAGAAAAAATCACATGGGATTAACACTGAAATCCTGGAAATTTCACCCATTTTTTTCCCAATCTTTCCCCCAATTTCTCCCATTTTTCCAATATTTTCCCCATGTTTCCCCCAATTTCTCCCCAATTTTCCCCCATTTTTCCCAATTTTCCCATTTTTCTCTAATTCCCCAGGTTTTTCCTTACTTTTTCCCGACATTTTCCCCCATTTTTCCCTAACTTTTCCCTAATTTTTCCCAATCTTTCCATTTCTGCTCCAATTTTCCACAATTTCCCCATATTTCCCCAAATCTTTTCCATTTCCCCATTTTCCCCTATTTTCCTCAAACTTTCCCCATTTTTTGCCAATTTTCTGCCAATTTTCACCCAACTTTTCCCCGTTTTTTTTCCATTTTTTTGCCATTTTGCCTCATTTTTTTCCCAAAATTTCCCAAATTTTCCCAAAATTCCCAAATTTCTCATTTTTTGTCACCTGCAGCCCTGGCCGCCCCTTTCTTGTGCGAGTTCTTGCTCAGGGGCACGAGGATCTCCTGCTCCTCCGGGGGCATCTGTGCCACCTTCTGCAGGAAGAGTTTCTCCAGCGTCTGCGCCATCAGAACGATGTCATCCGTGGGCTGAAAACAAAAAAAAATATTCAGAATTTTAGAAAAAAAATCCTGGAATTTTGGGAGATTTTTTGGGAATTTTTTTTCTTCAATTCCACCAAAATTCTAGAATTTTTTAAAAATATTTTTGGGTCTTTTGACCTTATTATAGATGTAGCAGTTGGTGAACATGGTGTTGAAGTCCTGCATGCACTCGGCCGCTCCCCAGTAGTAATTGTTCTCCAAGCGCCGCTTGATCGTCCCCATGTCCATCGGCTGCTTGATGATCTTGTGGTAGTCCTGGAGTGGGGAAAAACCACAGATTTGGGGAAAAAATCATAAATTTGGGGGAAAAAATCATAAATTTGGGGGAAAAAATCATAAATTTGGGGGAAAAAAATGAGGGTTTGGGGAAAAAAACGGAGATTTTGGGGGAAAAAATCACAATTTTGGGGAAAAAATCATAAATTTGGGGGAAAAAAAATACACTTCTGGGAAAAAAAATGGAGATTTTGGGGGAAAAATTGAGATTTTGGGCAAAAAAATCACAATTTTGGGGGAAAAATCAGAATTTGGGGGACAAAAACGGAGATTTTGGGAAAAAAAAGGGAGATTTTGGGGAAAAAAAAATCACAAATTTGGGAAAAAAATCATAAATTTGGGGGGAAAAAATTACACTTCTGGGAAAAAAAACGGAGATTTTGGGGGTAAAAATGGAGATTTTGGGAAAAAAATTGAGATTTTGGGAAAAATCCCAAAAAAAAATCCCAAAAAATCCCAAAAAAACTCCAAAACAAACTAGAAACACTCACAGGCACCCCAATTTCACAGCGTCCATGAGTTGGCGGAAAGACCACGTGACCTTTCACCACCAAGAAATCCCAAAAATCCCCAGAAAATCAGAAAAAAACCCAACAAAACCCTAAAAAATTTAAAAAAAATTCCCAAAAAAATCCAGAAAATCAAAAAATACTCACAGGCAGCCCCAACTTGACAGCTGACGGAAAGGCCACGCGAACTGATGCTTCCAGAGAGCTTTCATCAGCAAAAACAACCCCAAATCCTCAAAAAACTCCCAAAACCCCTCAAAAAATCAAAAAAGTCTCCAAAAATCCACCAAAATTTCTTAAATAATCCTCAAAAAATACAAAAATCCCCAAAAAAACTTACCTGCAGCCCCAACCGGATGACGACCGTGAGCTAGTGGAAAAGCCACGCGAACCTGTCCTTCCACCACAGAGCTTTCGTCACCAAAAAACCCCAAAAAATCACCGAAAAATTGCAAAAAACTCCTCCAAAAATCCCACAATTCCCAAAACTCCCAAAAAATTTAAAAAAAAAAATTAGAAATCTATCCAGCAGCCCCAAGTTCACAGCGTCCAAGGGCTGGTGGAAAGGGCACACGACCTTTCACCACCAAAAAATCCCCAGAAAATCGCAGAAAACCCCAAAAAATCTCCAAAAATCCCAAAAAAATCCCCAAAATCCCCAAAAAAATCCCAAAAAAACCCCAAAACAAACTAGAAACACTCACAGGTAGCCCCAATTTCACAGCGTCCATGAGTTGGCGGAAAGACCACGTGACCTTTCACCGCCAAGAAATCCCAAAAATCCCCAGAAAAATCACAAAAAACCCCAACAAAACCCTAAAAAAATAAAAAAAAAAAATCCCAAAAAATTCCAGAAAATCAAAAAATACTCACAGGGAGCCCCAACTTGACGGCTGACGGAAAGGCCACGCGAACTGATGCTTCCAGAGAGCTTTCATCACCAAAAATAGAACCAAAAATCCCCAAAAAATCCCAAGAGAACTCCCAAAAACTCCGAAAAAACCTCAAAAAATCCTCAACAAATTCTCAAAAAATCAAAAACGACTTACCTGCGACCCTAACGTGACAGCATCCACACAAACCAGTGATTCCACAAGGCTTTCATCACCAAAAAAATTCCCAGAAAATCATAGAAAAACCCCAAAAAAATCTCAAAAATATCTCAAAAAATCCCCAAAAAATCTCCAAAAAATCCCCAAAAAATCCTAAAAAATCCTCAAAAAATCCTCAAAAAATCCTCAAAAAAATCCCAAAAAATCCCAAAAAATCCCAAAAAATCCTCAAAAAATCCCAAAAAAATCCTCAAAAAAACCTAAAAAAATTTTTAAAAAATCCTAAAAAAATCCTCAAAAAAGCCTAAAAAAATTTTAAAAAATCCCAAAAAATCCCCAAAAAATCCCCAAAAAATCCCAAAAAAATCACAAAAAATCACAAAAAATCACAAAAAAATCCTCAAAAAATCCTAAAAAAATCCTCAAAAAAATCCCAAAAAATCCTCAAAAAATCCCAAAAAAATCCTCAAAAAAACCTAAAAAAATTTTTAAAAAATCCTCAAAAAAATCCCAAAAAATCCTCAAAAAATCCTCAAAAAATCCCAAAAAAATCCTCAAAAAATCACAAAAAATCCTCAAAAAATCCAAAAAAATTATAAAAAAACCCTCAAAAAATCCCAAAAAAATCCCAAAAAATCCCAAAAAATCCTCAAAAAATCCCAAAAAAATCCTAAAAAAATCCACAAAAACTACCCGAACGCCCCAAAAAACTCCCAAAAATTACAAAAAAAATTTAAAATAAATTCAGAAACACTCACAGGGAGCCCCAACTTGACGGCGTCCACAGGCTGACGGAAAGGCCACGCGAACTGATGCTTCCAGAGAGCTTTCATCACCAAAAAATCCCAAAAATTCTCAAAAAATCCCCAAAGCCATCCCCCCAAAATCCTGAAAATTAAACACCAAAACGTCCCCCCAAAAAAATTAAAAAATTCAAAAAAGAACCCCAAAAAAATCCTCAAAAAAGCCAAAAAAATTTTTTAAAAAATCTCAAAAAATCAAAAAAAATCCTCAAAAAATCCCCAAAAAATCCTCAAAAAAGCCTAAAAAATTTTTTTAAAAAATCCCAAAAAATCCTCAAAAAATCCCAAAAAATCCTCAAAAAAGCCTAAAAAAATTTTTAAAAAATCCCAAAAAATCCTCCAAAAAATCCCAAAAAATCCTCAAAAAATCCCAAAAAATCCCAAAAAAATCCCAAAAAAATACTCAAAAAAGCCTAAAAATATTTTTAAAAAATCCCAAAAAATCCTCAAAAAATTCCAAAAAATCCCCAAAAAATCCCAAAAAAATCCTAAAAAAATCCACAAAAACTACCCAAACGCCCCAAAAAACTCCCAAAAATTACCAAAAAAAATTAAAATAAATTTAAAATAAACTCACAGGCAAACCCAACTTGACGGCGTCCACAGGCTGACGGAAAGGCCACGCGAACTGATGCTTCCAGAGAGCTTTCATCACCACCTTGTGCAGGTACTGCAGCTGATTGGTGACCCTGCCAGGTTTTTTGGGATTGGAAACTTCCGGAGGCGGAGGATTGCTCTGAGGAGCTGCCAGGGAAGCCACCGAGGCCACCGTGGGGCTCTCGAAACCCTCGTAGAGCAGGGAAGGTTTGCGGATTCGCTTGCCGGGAGTCGAGTCCGTGGCCAGCGCCATCAGGGCGGTGTTGCCCTCCCCCAGAATCCTGAAAAAAAACGGGAGAAAATGGAAAAAAATTAGGAGAAATATTGGGGAGATTTTTCCTGAAAATTCTAGAAAAAAATATTAAGAGAGAGGTGGAAGTGTGGCTGAAATTCCGGTGAAAATCGTGGCTGGAATAACAAAAATACGAGGCGAAATATTGGGAAAATGTTGCTGAAATTTCTAGAAAAAATATCAAGATAAAGCTAGAACTGTGGCTGGAATTCTGACGAAAATCGCGACTGGAATAACAAAAATACTAGGCAAAATATTGGGAAAATGCTCCTGAAATTTCTAGAAAAAAATATCAAGAGAGAGGTGGAACTGTGGCTGAAATTCCGGTGAAAATCGCGGCTGGAATAACAAAAATACTTGGAGAAATATTGAGAAAATGTTGCTGAAATTTCTAGAAAAAATATCAAGACAGAGCTAGAACTGTGGCTGAAATTCTGGTGAAAATCGTGGCTGGAATAACAAAAATACTTGGAGAAATATTGGGAAAATGCTCCTGAAATTCCTAGAAAAAATACCCACAAAGAGTTGAAACCGTGGCTGAAATTCTGGCGAAAATCGTGGCTGAAATGACGAAAAAATTAGGGAAAATATTAGAGAAAAACTCTTGGAATTCCCAGAAAAGATTCCCAGAAGGAGCTGAAGTTACAGCAAAAATCACGCCTGAAATAGCGAAAAACTTAGGGGAAATAATAGGAAAATATCAGGAAAAAAGTTCCTAAAATTTACAGAAAAAGTTTCTAGAAAGAACTGAAATCGTAGCCAAAATCGCTCTGAGAATCGATGCTAAAATTGCCAATTCTGCTCTAAAAAATTACCATTTTTGGACAATTTCCCATGGGAATTTTGGCTGTGAAACCCTGGGAATTTCAGCCACGAAATCCTGTGGATCTCAGCCAAAAATTCCTAAAATTTTGCCCAAAAAAAACCCCCAGGGCCATCAGGGTGGTGTTGCCCTCCCCCAGAATCCTGAAAAAAAACGGGAGAGAAAAGGGAAAAAAATTAGAAAAAATATTGGGGAAATTTTTCCTGAAATTTCTAGAAAAAAATATCGAGAGAGAGGTGGAACTGTGGCTGAAATTCTGGCGAAAATCGTGGCTGAAATGACGAAAAAATTAGGGAAAATATTAGAGAAAAACTCTTGGAATTCCCAGAAAAGATTCCCAGAAGGAGCTAGAACTGTGGTGGAAATAATGAGTGAAATTGCAAAAAAAATAGAGAAATGTTAGAGAAAATATTGGGGAAATGTTCCTGAAATTCCTAGGAAAAAATACCCAGAAAGAGCTGAAATCATGGCAGAAATCGTGGCTCAAATCGCGAAAAACTTAGGGGAAATAATAAGAAAACATCAGGAAAAAAGTTCCTAAAATTCACAAAAAAAGTTCCTAGAAAGAACTGAAATCGTAGCCAAAATCGCTCTGAAAATCGATGCTAAAATTGCCAATTCTGCACTAAAAAATTACCATTTTTGGAGAATTTCCCATGGGAATTTTGGCTGTGAAACCCTGGGAATTTCAGCCACGAAATCCTGGGAATTTCAGCCAAAAATTCCTAAAATTTTGCCCAAAAAAACCCCCAGGGCCATCAGGGCGGTGCTGCCCTCCCCCAGAATCCTGGAAAAATTGGGAAAAAATTGGGAAAATATTGCAAAAACAGTTCCTGAAATTCCTAGAAAAAATTCGTAGAGAGAGCTGAAACTGTGGCAAAAATCACGGTTGAAATTGCTAAAGAATTAGGAAAATATTAGGAGAAATGTTGAGGAAAAGGTTCCCAAAATTCACAGAAAAATTCCCAAAAAGAGCTGAAATCATGGCTGAAATTGCGAAAAAATTAGGAAAAACACTGGAGAAAATACTAAGGAAAAATTTTTTGGAATTCCTAGAAAGAGCTAAAATTGTAGCTGAAATCATAAAAAAATTAGCAAAAAATATTAGGAAAATATTAGAGAGAAAGTTCATGGAATTCCCTGAAAATATTCTGGGAAAGAGCTGAAATTGCGGCTGAAATAGCAAAAAAATTAGGGAAAATATTTTGGAAAATAATGGGGGAAAAAGATCTTAGAATTCCCAAAAAAAATTCCCAAAGAGAGCTGAAATTGTGGCATAAATTGTGGCTAAAATCGTGAAAAAATTAAGTGAAATATTAGGGAAAAGATTCCTGAAATTCCCAAGAAAAGTCCCTGGAAAGAGCTAATGTAACAAAAAACTTAAGGAAAAATATTAGGGAAAACACTGAGGAAAAAGTTCTTGGAATTCCCAGAAAAAATTCCTGGAAGGAACTGAAATTGCAGCTAAAATTGCAAAAAAAAATTAGGGATAACATTAGAGAAAATATTCTGGAATTCCCAGAAAAAAGTCCCTTGAAAGAGCTAATTTAACAAAAAAATTAGGAGAATTATTAGGAGAAATATTGGAGAAAATGTTCCTGAAATTCCTAGAAAAACTTCACAGAAAGAACTGAAATTGTGGCTAAAATCGTGGCTGAAACCGCAAAAAAATGAGGAGAAATATTAGCGAAAAGGTTCCTGAAATTCCCAAAAAAAAGTCCCTGGAAAGAGCTGATATAACAAAAAAAATTTGGGGAAATATTAGGAGAAATATTGGGGAAAATGTTCCTGGAATTCATAAAAAAATTTCCTAGAAAGAGCTAAAATTGTGGCTGAAATCGCAAAAAAAAAATAGGAGAAATATTGTGAAAATATTGATGAGAAGACTCCCCAAAAAAATTCCTACAAAGAACTGAAATCGCAGCTGAAATTGCAAAAAAAAATCAGGGAAAATATTGGGAGAAAAGTTCCCAGAATTCCCAGAAAAAAATCCCAGAAGGAGCTGAAGTCGTGAAAAAATTAGGAGAAGTATTGGGGAAAATATTGGGAAAAAAATCCTTGGAATTCCTGGAAAAAGCTTAAATTGTGGCTGAAATCACAAAAAAAAAAAATAGGGAAACCTTAGCGGAAATATTGGCGAAAAAGTTCTCAGAATTCCCAGAAAAAATTCCTGGAAAGAGCTGAAATTGTGGCTAAAATCACAAAAAAATTAGAGAAAATATTAGGGAAAATATCGGGGACAAAGTTCTCAGAATTCCCAGAAAAAATTCCCGGGAGAAGCTGAAATCGTGGGGGAAATTGCTAAAAAAATACGGAAAATATTAGAGAAAATATTAGGGAAAAAGTACTTGGAATTCCCAGAAAAAACTCCCGGGAAGAGCTAAAATCGCGACGGAAATTGCAACAGAAATCGTGAAAAAATTCCTTCTAAAATCGCACAGAAGATGAATTTAAAAATATCAATTTCTACCCAAAAATCCACGTTTTCATGGGATTCCCTATGGCGACTTTGGCTGTGAAATCCTGGGAATTTCAGAGAAAAATTCCTGAGAATTTTGGTTATGAAATCCCAGGAATTTCAGGGAAAAATTCCTGAGAATTTTGGTCATGAAATCCTGGGAATTTCAGAGAAAAATTCCTGAGAATTTTGGTCATGAAATCCCAGGAATTTTAGAGAAAAATTCCTGAGAATTTTGGTCATGAAATCCTAGGAATTTCAGGGAAAAATTCCTGAGAATTTTGGTTATGAAATCCCAGGAATTTCAGGCAAAAAATCCCGAGCATTTTGGCCATAAAATCCTGGGAATTTCAGAGAAAAATTCCTGAGAATTTTGGCCATAAAATCCTGGGAATTTCAGAGAAAAATTCCTGAGAATTTTGGTCATGAAATCCTAGGAATTTCAGGGAAAAATTCCCGAGGATTTTGGTTATGAAATCCTGGGAATTTCAGAGAAAAATTGCTGAGAATTTTGGTTATGAAATCCTGGGAATTTCAGGGAAAAATTCCTGAGAATTTTGGTTATGAAATCCCAGGAATTTCAGGGAAAAATTCCTGAGAATTTTGGTCATGAAATCCTGGCAATTTCAGAGAAAAATTCCTGAGAATTTTGGTTATGAAATCCCGGGAATTTTAGAGAAAAATTCCTGAGAATTTTGGTTATGAAATCATAGGAATTTCAGGGAAAAATTCCTGAGAATTTTGGTTATGAAATCCTGGGAATTTCAGAGAAAAATTCCCGAGGACTTTGGTTATTAAATCCTGGGAATTTCAGGGAAAAATTCCCCAAAATTTTGGCCATAAAATCCTGGGAATCTCAGGGGAAAATTCCCAAATATTTTGGCAATAAAATCCTGGGAATTTCGGCTCTGATATCCTTTGGATCTCAAGCAAAAACTCCCAAAAATTTGGGCCACGGATTTTAATTGCGAAGTCAAATTAATTAACGGCAAAAATTCAAATTCCCAAAAATTTTAGCCAAAAAAATCCCGGAAGTTTTCGCTGGGAAATCGAATGAGTTATAAGAAAAAATTCCTGAATTTTGGATGTGAATTCCTGACAATCTCAGCCACAAATTCCTAAAAATTTCAGCCACAAATCCCGGGAATTTCGACTGTGAAATCCCAGGAATTTCAGGCACAAATTCCTAAAAATTTTGGCCACAAAGCCCCGGGAATTTCGGTGGATTTTGGTCAGGAAACTTTGGGAATTTTGGCCCTAAAATCCCAAAAATTTTTCCCCAAAATTTCCACGAATTTTGATTTTTAATCCTCAGAAATTCTAATCGTAAAATCCAAGGAATTCCAACCATAAAATCCCAAAAATTCCAACTACAAAATCTGAGAAATTCCAGCTCTAAAATCCCAAAAATTCCAACCATAAAATCCCAAAAATTCCAACTACAAAATCTGAGAAATTCCAGCTCTAAAATCCCAAAAATTCCAATCATAAAATCCCAAAAATTCCAACAATAAAATGTGAGAAATTCCAGCCATAAAATCCCAAAAATTCCAACTACAAAATCTGAGAAATTCCAGCTCTAAAATCCCAAAAAATTCCAATCATAAAATCCCAAAAATTCCAACCATAAAATCCAAAAAATTCCGACCCTAAAATCCGAGGAATTCCAACCATAAAATCCCAAAAATTCCAACAATAAAATCTGAGAAATTCCAGCCATAAAATCCCAGAAATTCCAACCACAAAATCCAAGAAATTCCGACCCCGAAATCCCAAAAACCCCAACCGTAAAATCCCAGAAATTCCAGCCATAAAAACCCAGGAATTGCATCAATTTATGAGAAAATTTTGGATTTTAGGGACACGATTGGGATTTGGGAACGACGAGGAAGAATCTGAAGATCCTAAAATTCCACGGAAAACTTCAGAAAAAACACGGAGGAGCGAAAAAGGATGTTTGGGATAATGACAGAAAGGATTTGGGGAATCCCAAATCGACCCTTGGGACACAAATCCCAAAGATTTGGGAACACAATCCCAAGGATTTGGGACCCCCAGGACATAAATCCCCAAAATTTGGGATCCTCAGGACTCCAACCCCAAAAATTTGGGAGCCCAAGAACTCCAATCGCAAGGATTTTGGACCCCAGGACTCCAATCCCAAAGATTCAGGATCCCCAGGACACCAATCCCAAAAATTTGGGATCCTCGGGAAACCAATCCTAAAATTTTGGGACTCCCAGAACACCAATCTTAAAAATTTGGGAGCCCAAGGACTCCAATCCCAAGGATTTGGGATCCCCAGGACACAAATCCCAAAAATTTGGGACCCCAAGGACTCCAATCCCAAGGATTTGGGATCCCCACGACACAAATCCCAAAAATTTGGGAGCCCAAGGACTCCAATCCCAAAGATTTGGGATCCCCAGGACACCAATCCTAAAAATTTGGGATCCCCAGGACTCCAATCCCAAAGATTTGGGATCCCCAGGACACCAATCCCAAAGATTTGAGATCTCCAGGATTTCAACCCCAAGGATTTGGGGGATCCAAGAATCTGAGATCCCCAGGACTCCAATCCCCAAAAATTTGGGATTCCTGGGACACTAATCCCAAAGATTTGGGATCCCCAGGACTCCAATCCTAAAATTTTGGGATCCCCAGGACACCAATCCTAAAATTTTGGGACCCCCCAGGACTCAAATCCCAAAAATTTGGAGACCCCGAGCACTCCAATCCTAAGGATTTGGGGGTCCAAGAATTTGGGGACCCCCCAGGACACCAATCCCAAAAATTTGGGGATCCTTGGGACACCAATCCCAAAAATTTGGGACCCCCAAGACACCAATCCCAAAAATTTGGGGACACAGAAATGGGGATGTCCCCTCCCCCCCACCCCTTTTTCCCTGAGCTGACCCCCAGGTGACCCCAGGATTGTCCCCGAACGTCCCCAAATGTCCTTGTCACAGTTTGGGGGTGACACTGCCACAATTTGGGGTCCCCAAATGTCACTGTCACAGTTCAGGGGTGACACTGCCAAAATTTGGAGGTCCTAAATGTCACTGTCACAGCCTGGGGGTGACACTGCCAAAATTTGGGGTCCCTGAAAGTCATTGTCACAGTTTGGGGGTGACACTGCCACAATTTGGGGTCCCCAAATGTCACTGTCATAGCCTGGGGGTGACACTGCCAAAATTTGGGGTCCCTAAGTGTCACTGTCACAGTTTGGGGGTGACACTGCCAAAATTTGGGGTCCCCAAATGTCACTGTCACAGTCTCAAGGTGACACTCCCGAAATTTGGGGTCCCCAAATGTCACTGTCACAGCTTGGGGGTGACACTGCCACAATCTGGGGACCCTAAACGTCACTGTCACAGCCTGGGGGTGACACTGCCAAAATTTGGGGTCCTTAAATTATCTCTGTCCCAGTCTGGCGGTGACACTGCCACAATTCGGGCCTGCCACAGTGTCCCTGTCACAATTTGGGGGTCCCAATGTCACTGTCACAATTTGGGGGTCCCACAACGTCACCGTCACAGCCTGGGGGTGACACTGCCACAGTTTTGGGGTCCCTAAGTGTCACTGTCACAGTCTGGGGGTGACACTGTCTCAGTTTGGAGTCCCCAAACATCACTGCCACAGCCTAGGGGTGACACTGCCACAACTTCGGGTCCCTAAATGTCATTGTCACGCTTCAGGGGTGACACTGCCAAAATCTGGGGGTCCCAAATGTCATTGTCATAACCTGGGGGTGACACAGCCACAATTTGGGGACCCTAAATGCTCCTGTGACAGCCTGGGGGTGACACTGCCACAATTTGGGGTCCCTAAAAGTCATTGTCACAACCTGGGGGTGACACTGCCAAAATTTGAGGGTCCCACAATGTCATTGTCACAACCTGCAGGTGACAGACATTGCCACAATTTGGGGGTCCCACAATGACACTGCCACAATTTGGGGGTCCCAAAGCCATTGTCACAATGTGGGACTCCCCAAATGTCCCCACCACAGCCTGAGGGTGACACCACCACAGTTTGGGGGTCCCACAGTGACACTGCCACAATTTGGGGGTCCCAATGTCATTGTCACAGCCTGGGGGTGACACTGCCACAGCCTGGGATTCCCCACGTGTCCCCATCACAGTCTGACGGTGACACCACCACAACTCGGGGATCCCACAGTGTCCCTGTCACAATTTGGGGGTCCCAATGTCACTGTCACAGCCTGGGGGTGACACTGCCTCAAGTTAAGGGTCCCCAAATGCCACTGCCACAGCCTGGGAATCGCCCAGTGACACTGCCATACTCTGGGGGTCCCCAAAAATCATTGCCACAGTGTGGGGGTCACAATGTCACTGCCACAATTCAGGGGTGCCACAGCGACAGTGCCACAATTTGGGGGTCCCAAATCATTGTCACAACCTAGGACTCCCCATATGTCCCCATCACAGTCTGAGAGTGACACCACCACAATTTGGGGGTCCCAAAGTCACTGTCACAGCCTAGGGGTGACACTGCCACAATTTGGAGTCCCTAAATGTCACTGTCACAGCCTAGGGGTGACACTGCCACAATTTGGGGTCCCTAAATGTCACTGTCACAGTCTGGGGGTGACACTGCCACAATTTGGGGTCCCTAAATGTCACTGTCACAGCCTAGCGGTAACACTGCCACAACCTGGGATCCCTAAATATCATTGTCACACTTTTGGGGTGACACTACCACAATTTGGGGTCCCTAAATGTCACTGTCACAGCCTGGGGGTGACACTGCCAAAATTTGGGGTCCCTGAAAGTCATTGTCACAGTTTGGGGGTGACACTGCCAAAATTTGGAGTCCCCAAATGTCACTGTCACAGTCTGGAGGTGACACTCCCGAAATTCGGGGTCCCCAATGGTCACTGTCACAGTCTGGGGGTGACACTGCCACAATTTGGGGTCCCCAAATGTCACTGTCATAGCCTACGGGTGACACTGCCAAAATTTGGGGTCCCTGAAAGTCATTGTCACAGTGTGAGGGTGACACTGCCAAAAGTTGGGGTCCCCAAACATCACTGTCACAGCGTGGGGATGACACTGCCACAACCTGGGGTCCCTAAACGTCATTGCCACACTTTTGGGGTGACACTGCCACAATTTGGGAACCCTAAATGTCATTGTCACAGCTGGGGGATGACACACATCATCATAATTTGGAGGTCCTGTGGCACTGCCACCATTTAGGGGTCCCCAATGTCACTGTCACGGCCTAGGGGTGACACTGCCACAATGTGAGACTCCCCAAATGTCCCCACCACAGCCTGAGGGTGACACCACCACAATTCGGAGGTCCCACGCTTGTCACCCTCACGCTCCCAACCCCACACCGCGCA
The DNA here is from genome assembly GCA_036630365.1 of Acanthiza pusilla. Taxonomy (NCBI): domain Eukaryota; kingdom Metazoa; phylum Chordata; class Aves; order Passeriformes; family Acanthizidae; genus Acanthiza; species Acanthiza pusilla. The sequence continues at coordinate 14,381 of JAXCHO010000859.1, forward strand.
CAGGCCGCACCCTCTCCCCTCACGGCGAAAACCCCCAAACCCTCCCCATTTCCCCCCAAAAAAAACGCATCTCCCCCAAATCCCCACGGCGCCAGCACCTACTTGCTCTGGGGATTCACATTCTGCAACATCCCGGCGGCTCCGAACGAGGCCCGCGGGCCTTCGTCTCCTCCTCCTCCTCCTCCTCCTCCTCCTCCCGCCGTCTCCTCCGACGAGCCCCCCACTTTGCCCGGCCAAAGCTTCGCCGCTCCCGGCCCGGTGGGGGCCCCCCCACCGTCAGCGCATCCCCGACGGTCGGGGAGGGGGGTCTTGCCGGGAGCCCCCTCCCCTTTTCGTGCTCCTCAAGCGGCGGCAGCGGCGGCGGCAGTCCCGGGACTTTACCGCGGCCTCACATCCGCGGGCGGGCGCGGCGAAAATGGCGGCGCGCTCTGAGGGGATGTAACGGGGGCCTGGGGAGAAAAGGGGGGGGTCCCTTCTTCGGAGCCTCGGCGGAGCCCCCGGACCCGGCGCGATGCGCTCGATACAACCCTGGCCGAGTCGCTACGAACCGCCGGCGGCCGCGGGAGGACGGAGCGAGGCGCGGAGCCGCGGTCGGAGCGGCGGATGACGGCGGATATCGAGCCCCCGGCGGGATCTCAGCGGCCGCGCTCCATCTTGGCTCGCTGAGGGCTGAGGGAAGCGGAGGGGGGGGGAGGGGGGCGGGAGGAAGGTGGTGGAAGAAGCCGGGCGGAGGCGGCCCCTCGCCGCCGGTGGCCGCAGGCAGGGGTCGCTGCGGAGGCCGGGGAGGGTCCGGGGAGGGTCCCGGAGCCCTCCGGGACGGCGGAGGCGGGGGATGGAGCCGGGTTGGGGCCGCCCCCCGTGCGCGCCGGGCCCGACCCGCTCCGTCCCTTCGTCCCCGCGAAATGGCGCCGCTCGGCCTGCCCCCGCCCGCCCTTATATAGACGCGACCCGCCTCGCCATTGGCCGCGCCGCGGGCTGACGTCACCCGGCCACCCCGCCCCGCCCCGCCGCGGGCTCATTGGGCGGAGGCACGCCGGGCCCGCCGTTCCGATTGGGTGAGCGCGGCGTCAATCACCGGACCGGCTCCCCGCCCCTCCCGCCCTTCCGCCCGGCGCATCAACAGACGCGCGCGGCGCTGTCGGCGCTGATTGGCTGCAGCGGACCCCCACCGCGCGCTGATTGGCCCGCGGGTCACGCGGGGGGCGGGCGCAGCCGCCGATTGGCGGCGGCGCCCCGGGGGGGGTGAAGGAGGAAGAAGGGGCCGGCCGGCGCCATCTTGAATGGCGGCGGTGGCCGCGGCCGGACAATGAGCGCGGCCGCTGCGGGCCGGACCCGCCGCGTTCCCTGCCGCTCCTCGGCCGCAGCGAGCCCCGGGGCCGCTCCCCCGCCGGGCCTCACCCCCCTCGCGGTGCTCGCCCGGGCCTCAAGCCACCGTTAACCCCCGCACCCCCCCCACCCCCCCGGAGCCGCCACGCACCGCGTCGCCCCCGCGCCCCGCGGTGTCCACGGGCGCTCGGGACGCGCCAGCCTTTCCCCTAACCACGCGCGGGGGGCGACAACCCCCACGGACACGCGGCTGCCGCGGCCGCCAGCCCCGTTAAAGCCCCGAAACGCCGCTGCTCCCCCCCACCCCCCAACCCCGGGGGGCGCCCATGGCCGAGGGATCATCGCCCTCTCCCCCTCCGGGACCCCCCGACCCCCTTCGCCCTGAGGGGTCGCGTCCCTCCCGAGCTCCCCCCCTCCCCCGCTGCACGGGCTCGCAGGACACGGGTGGCTCCGTGTGGCGTCCGCTTCCCTTCCCCCCCCCCCCAGCACCACCGTGACACAGCACTTGGGGCCGCGCCCGCCGCCGCCCCGCGCGAACACCCAAACATGGCGCTTTTCGCCCCAAACCGCCGCCCCCGCCGCGCGCACAAAGCCGCCCCGCCCCGCTGTCAATCACCGCCGCCGCGCCTTCCTATTGGTTGCCACCCCGCGGAGAGGGCGGGACGGGGGAGTGATTGACAGCGCGCCGCTGTCACGTGACCTCCCCGCCTCCGCGCCACCGTGGGGGGGGCAGGGCGAGGCCGCCCCCCCCATGGCACTCACCTGAGGCGCCCCCGCCTTGCGCCGCGACCCCCGAGCTCGGCCCCGCTTCATCCGCCCCCTCTCCGCTCCCCCCAGGGCCTCCCGCCCCAAAAAACCTCGGCCCGGGGGCAAAAAAGATAAAAAAAACCATCCCGGGGCAGAAAAGGGAGCCACGCGCTACGTCACCCGCCCGCTGATTGGCTCCCCGCTGTCACGTGGCTCCCCCGCGGCTCCCACGGGCCCCCATTCATGGCCCCCCCTTCGCGTGGCGGGAAAAGCTCCGCGGGGTCCTAGCGCCGCGCGCATGCGCAGTGAGGCTGCGCTGCAGCGTTGGGGGGGGCGCCCACGGGGGTCTGTGTCCCCATGGAATCCCTGGGGGGTTAGATGGGGCTGGGGGGCACCCACGTGGAATTTGGGGTCCCAAAAATTCCGGGGGTGTCCCCACGCGTGTCCGCGACATTCCTGGGGCATCCCTAGGGAGGTTAAGTAGGGTGGGGGGCACCCACGGGGGTCCGTGTTAGCGTGGGGGGGGGAACCCACGTGGAATTTGGGGTCCCAAAAATTCCCAGGGGTGTCCCCACGCGGGTCCGCGACATTTCTGGGGTGTCCCCGTGCCACTCCTGGGGGGGTCAGATCGGGTGGGGGGCGCCCATGGGGGTCCGTGTTGGGGTGTGGGGGGGAACCCACGGGGAATTTGGGGTCCTAAAAATCCCGGGGGTGTCCCCACGCGTGTCCGCGACATTCCTGGGGTGTCCCCGTGCCATCCCTGGGGGGGTCAGATGGGGCTGGGGGGCACCCACGCGGAATTTGAGGTCCCAAAAATCCCGGGGGTGTCCCCACGCGTGTCCCCGACATTCCCAGGAATCCTCACGCTGCTCCCCCTAATTAACCCCGCGCCGCTCATTAACCCCCGTGACGTCACCGTGCGACCCCACGGGTGACTTTAGGATGTCCCCAACCCCAAATCTCGCGTGGGGGTCGCGGGGACCCCCCAATGTCCCACGCGTGGCCCTCGGTGGCTGCGCTGTCACCGCCGCCGCGCCGCGCTCGGGACTGCTCTACCTAGCAACAGATGACGCGCACCCAATGGAGCGCTCTGATTGGCTGGCGCCGGGACGGGGGCCGCGGGTGGGGCCAGCGGGGACACCGCGACCCCCACGGCGACACCGCGACCCCCACGGCGACATCGGCCATGGGTGGCCTCGGGGGGCTCGCGGCGGCGCTGATCGCGGGGGTTTTGGTGGCCCTGGCCGGCGGCGACCCCGGTAGGAGGTGGCGGAGGGGGAGGGGACACGGCGGGGGTGGGGACAAGGGGGGAGGGGACATGGTGGGGACACGGGTGGGGTCTCATGGTGTGGTTGTCCCGTGTGTGGCCCCTCTGGTGTCCCCTGTCCCTTGTCCCATTTCCTGTCCCCTGGCCCTGTCGCATTTCCCTGTCCCTTCCCTCTCCCTGTCCCCTGTCCCATTTCCTCTCCTGTCCCTTCCCTGTCACTTTTCCTGTCCCCTCCCTGTCCCCTCCCTGTCCCTTCCTTGTCCCCTTCCCTCTCCCCTGTCCCTGTCCCATTCCCCTGTCCCCATCCCTGTCCCATTTCCTGTCCCTATCCCTTGTCCCTGTCCCCTGTCCCTTCCTCGTCCCTTCCCTGTCCCTGTCCGTGTCCCCTTTCCTGTCCCATTTCCTGTCCCCTGTCCCTGTCCCTTCCCTCTGTCACTTTTCCTGTCCCTGTCCCTTCCCTCTGTCACTTTTTCTGTCCCTGTCCCTTCCCTCTCCCTTTCCCTCTCCCTGTCCCTGTCACCTGTCCCTTGTCCCCTTTCCATGTCCTCATCCCTGTCCCTGTCCCCATTTCCTGTCCCTATCCCTTTCCCCTCCCTGTCACTTTCCCCTGTCCCTGTCCCTTCCTCGTCCCTGTCCCCGTCCATGTCATTTCCTGTCCCCTGGCCCTTCCCTCTGTCACTTTTTCTGTCCCCTCTCCTTGTCCCTTCCCTGTCCCCACTCCTGTCCCTGTCCTTCTCCCCAGCCCTTTCCCCTGTCCCTGTCCCCTCCCTGTCCCTGTCCCTCTCCTGTTCCACTTCCCCTCCCCTCCTCCCTTCCCTCTCACTTCCCTGTCCCCTCCCTGTCCCTTTCCCCTGTCCCTGTCCCTCCCTGTCCCTTCCCTCCCCCTGTCCCCTGTGCCTTGTCCCCTTTCCATGTCCCCATCCCTGTCCCGTCCCCAACCATCCCTGTCCCCATCCCTGTCCCTGTCCCTGTCCCTGTCCCTGTCCCATTTCCTGTCCCCATCCCTGTCCCCTGTCCCTTTCCCCTGTCCCTGTCCCTCCCTGTCCCTTCCTTGTCCCTTCCCTCCCCCTGTCCCCTGTGCCTTGTCCCCTTTCTATGTCCCCATCCCTGTCCCTCCCTGTCACTTTTAGTGTCCCTGCCCCTTTCCTGTCCCCTGTCCCTGACCCCTCTCTGTCCCCTCCTGTCCCCTCCCTGTCCCCTCCCTGTTCCACTTCCCCTCCCCTTTCCCTCTCACTTCCCTGTCCCCTCCTGTCCCCTCCTGTCCCCTCCCTCCTGTCCCTGTCCCCTCCTGTCCCTCCTGTCCCCTTGGGATAAAGGGATGGAAAATGTGGAAAAAATTATGAATAGAAGGAATGGAAAATGTGGGAAAATTTGGGATAGAATGGATAGAAAATGTGGAAAAATTGGAGAGAGAAAATGTGGAAAAATTTGGGATAGAATGGATGGAAAATGTGGAAAAATTGGAGAGAGAAAATGTGGAAAAATTGGAGAGAGAAAATGTGGAAAAATTTGGGATAGAATGGATGGAAAATGTGGAAAAATTAGGAAGAGAAGGAATGGAAAATGTGGGAAAATTTGGGATAGAATGGATGGAAAATGTGGAAAAATTTGGGGAGGGGGAGTGAAAAATGTGGAAAAAAATTGGGATGGAAAATGTGGGAAAATTTGGGGATGGGAGTGGAAAACCTGGGAAAATTTGGGGATGGAAAATGTGAAAAAATTAGGGATGGGGGGATGGAAAATGTGGAAAAATTTGGGGATAAAGGGCTGGAAAGTGCAAAAGAAATGGGATAAAGGTGTGAAAAACAGAAAAAACGGTATAAAGGGCTGGAAAACGGGAAAAAATGGGACAAAGGTCTGAAAAACGGGAAAAAATTTGGATAAAAGTAAAAAAAACGCGAAAAATTCGGTATAAAGCTCTAAAACACGGGGAAAATTTGGGAAAAGGTCTAAACAACGCCAAAAAATCGGGAAAAATGTCTAAAAAACGGGGGGGAAATTGGGAAAACTGTCTAAAAAATGGAAAAAAATCGGGGAAAAAATCTAAAAAACGGGAAAAAATCGGGGAAAAGAGCTGAAAAACGGGAAAAAATTGGGATAATCAGCTGAAAAAATGGGGAAAAATCGGTATAAAGTGTTGGAAAATGGGGAAAAATTGGGATACACGTCTAAAAATCGGGGAAAATGCCTAAAAAACGGGAACATTTTGGGGAAAATGTAAAAAAAAAAAAGGGAAAAATTTTGGGGAAAATGTCTAAAAAGTGGGGAAAATTTGGGATAAAGGGCCGGAAAATGTTCCAAAAAATCGGGAAATGTCTAAAAAATCGCAAAAAAATTGGGAAAAATTGCTAAATACCGGGAAAAATCTGGGGAAAAATTTTTAAAAATTAGGAATAATTCCCAAATTTCTCTCCCCAGCCCCTGCGCACGTCCTGGCCGAGGTTTTCACCTGCCAGGACCCAAACCCTGAAAAAATCGGGGAAAATGTCTAAAAACGGGAAAAAATTGGGAAAACATCTAAAAAACGGGGGAAAATCGGGAAAAATGTCTAATAAACGGGAAAAATGGGGGAAAATGTCTAAAAAACGGGAAAAATTGGGATAATCGGCTGGAAAACATGAAAAAATTGGGGAGAGAGCTCTAAAAAATGGGAAAATTTCGGTATAAAGTGCTGAAAAACGGGAAAATTTTGGATAAAGGGATGGAAAATGCAGGAAAAAAATTGGGGAAATGTCTATAAAACGGAAAAAAAATCGGTATAAAGGTCTCAAAAACTGGAAAAATTAGGGAAAAGGGCCGGAAAACACAGAAACATTTGGGATAAAGGTCTGAAAAATAGGGAAAATTTGGGATACATGTCTTAAAAACGTGAAAAAAATTGGGATGAATGTCAAAAAACGGGGAAAAATTCGGGAAAAATGGCTGAAAAATGGGGAAAATTTGGGATAAGTGTCTAAAAAACGGAAAATTTGGGATAAATTTCTAAAATACGTAAAAAAATTTGGGATAAAGGGCTGGAAAACGGGAGAACTTCTGGAATAAAGGTCGGAAAAAGGGGGAAAATGGGATAAGCGGCTGGAAAACTGGGGGAAAAAAGGGAAAAAAACGCTGAAAAACCGGAAAAACCTTTGGAAAAAATTTTTTAAAATTTAGGAATAAATTCCAAATTTCTCTCCACAGACCCTCCCCACGTCCTGGCCGAGGTTTTCACCTGCCAGGACCCAAACCCCGCGGGTTCCCAGCACCTCTCGGTGACGTTGGACCAATCGGAGGTGTTCTGGTTCGATTTCCCGCGCTCGCGGTGGAATTCCGCGGGAAATTCCCCGCGCCCCTGGCCCGGCGGGAGGGAAACCCCGCGGCAGGTCCTGGAGGAGGCGCAGCTTTGCCGCGAAATCCTGGAGGGGGCGGGGCAAGCTTTCGCGGGAGTTCTGCCCGAGGTCAGGGGTACGTGACGTCAGCGGGGCGGGAAATTCGGGGGAAAAATTTGGGAAAAATGTGGGAAAAATTTGGGAAAAGTTTGGGAAAAATTTGGGAAAAATTTGGGAAAAATTTGGGAGTGAGAGGATGAAAAACGAGGAAAATGTGGAAAAAAATTGGGGATGAAGGGGTGGAGAATGTGGGAAAAAAATGGGGAAAATGTGGAAAAGATTGGGATGGAAAGGGTGGAAAATGTAGGAAAAATTTGGGGAAAATGTGGAAAAAATTGGGAATGGAGGGGTGGAAAAATTTGGGGGTGGAGGGACTCAAAATATGGGAAAAAACTGGGAATTGGGAGATGGAAATTGTGGGAAAATTTGGGGGTAAAAGGATGGAAAATGTGGGAAAAAATGGGAATGGAGGGATGGAAAATGTGGGAAAATCTGGGGTTGGAGGGTGGGAATTGTGGGGGGAAAATGGGTGGAAAAATGGAAAAAAAATCGGGGGTGGAGTGGCGGAAAATGTGGAAAAAAATTGGGGATGAAGGATGGAAAATTTGGGGAAAATTTGGGGGTAAATGGGTGGAAAATTTGGGGAAAATTTGGGGATGGAAATGGTGGAAAATGTGGGAAAAAATTGGGGATGGAAATGGTGGAAAATGTGGGGAAAAATTGGGGAAATGTGGAAAAAATTGGGAATTGGGGGAGAGGGAAATTGTGGGAAAATTTGGGGGTGGAGGGACCAAAAATGGGGAAAAATCTGGGGATGGAAAATGTGAAAAATTGGGGAAAATTTTGGCAATTCGGGGATGGAAATTGTGGAAAAATTTGGGGATGGAGGGACTGAAAATGGGGAAAAAAATGGGTGGAGGGTGGGAATTGTGGGAAAAAGTTGGGGAAAATGTGGAAAAAAATTTGGGGATGGAGGGTGGAAATTCTGGGAAAATTTGGGGTGGAGGGACCAAAAATGGGAAAAAATGTGGGGATGAAGGGGTGGAAAATGGGGAAAAAATTTGGGGATAAAAGGACTGAAAATGGGGAAAAAATTGGGGGTAGAAAGGGTGGAAAATAAGGAAAAATTTGGGGGTGGGGGTGGGAATTGTGGGAAAAATTGGGGCTGGAAAATGTGGAAAAAATTGGGAATGATGGGATGGAAAATGGGGGAAAAATTTGGGGATGAAGGGATGGAAAATGTGGAAAAAAACTGGGAATTGGGAGATGGAAATTGTGGGAAAATTTGGAGGTGAAGAGATGGAAAAATTGGGGATTGGGGGATGGAAAATGTGGGAAAAAATTGGGAACTGGGGGAGGGAAATTGCGGGAAAATTTGGGGGTGGAGAGACCAAAAATGGGAAAAAAATTGGGGGTAAAGGTGTGGAAAATGTGGAAAAAATTGGGAATTGGGGATGGAAAACGGGGAAAAATTCGGGGGTAAAGTGACTGAAAATGTGTAAAAATTTGGGGATGGAAAGCGTGGAAAATTTGGGAAAAATTTGGGGATGAAGGGACTGAAAATGGGAAAAAATTGGGGAATGGGGGAGGGAAATTTGGGAAAAATTTGGGGATGGTCGATGAAAAATGTGGAATCAAGGGATAGAAAACGCCGAAAAATTTGGGGATGAAAGGACAGAAAATACAGAAAAACTAAGGAACGAAACGACCAAAAACCTTAGGAACAACACCCAAAAACCACCGGAAAAACCCCAAAAAAACACGAAAAAATGTCCCAAAAAAACATGAAAAAAATTTCAAAATCCATGGGAAAAAAGCCAAAAACGATGGGAAAAACCACAAAAAATCTATGGAAAAACAAAAAAAAACTATGGAAAAAAAAAAACAAAAACCATGGAAAAATCTCCAAAAACCTATGGAAAAAAAGTCAAAAAACATGAAAAAAACCCAAAAAAACCATGGGAAAAACAAAAGAAACCACGGGAAAAAAAACCCCAAAACCACGGAAAAATTAAGAAAAATCCATTGAAAAAGTCCCAAAAAATCGTGGAAGAAAACCCCCAAAAACCATGGAAAAATCTCCAAAAACCATGGAAAAAACGTCAAAAGCACGAAAAAAACCAAAAAAACACGGAAAAAATCACGGGAAAAACCCCAAACCTCCCCAAATTCACCATCCCACCCCAAAATTAATTTTTTTCCCCTCAGCCGCCCCCACGGTGTCGATTTTCCCGGTTTTTCCCCCAATTCTGGGCGAGCCCAACACTTTGGTTTGCCTCGCGGAGAACATTTTCCTGCCGGAAAACCAAAAAACCATGGGAAAAAACTCAAAAAAATCCATGGAAAAAACCCCAAAAATCCATGGAAAAAAGCTCAAAAATCCATGGAAAAAACCCCAAGAAATCCATGAGAAAAACAACAACAACAAAAAAAAAAAACCAAGGAAAAAATACCCAAAAAACGCGGAAAAAACAAAAAAAATCCATGGAAAAAAATTTAAAATCCCATGGAAAAAAACCCCAAAAACCACAGAAAAAACCCAAAAATCCATGGGAAAAAACCCCAAAAACCACCAAAAAACCCCAAAAAATCACGGAAAAACCGTCCAAAAAAAAAAAAAAAACAAACCCCACGTAAAAAAACCCAAAAACCATGGAAAAATGCACAAAAACCACAGAAAATAATCCAAAAAAAAAAGGGAAAAAAAAACCCCAAAACCATGGAAAAATCTCCAAAAACCACGGAAAAAAACGTCAAAAAACACGAAAAAAACCCAAAAAAACCACGGAAAAAATCACGGGAAAAAACCCAAAAGCACGGAAAAAAACCCAAATTCACCACCCCAGCCCGAAATTAATTTTTTTCCCCTCAGCCACCCCCACGGTGTCGATTTTCCCGGTTTTTCCCCCAATTCTGGGCGAGCCCAACACTTTGGTTTGCCTCGCGGAGAACATTTTCCCGCCGGACGTGGAGATCACGTGGTTCCGCTCGGGAGTTTCCGTCACCGACGGAATCAGCCGAACGCCGTTCGTGCCCACGGCCCAGCTCACCTTCCGGAGATCTTCGGCAATTTCCGTCACGCCCGAGCTCGGCGAGGTTTACGCATGCGTGGTGACGTCGTGGAAGGATAATGCTTCGGTGGTGGCGTATTGGGGTGAGGGCTGGGATTTTTTTGGGGTTTTTTGGGGGGTTTTTTTGGGTTTTTTTGGGGGGGGTTGGGGATTTTGGGATTGTGGGAGTTGGGGAATTTTTGGGATTTTTTGGGGATTTTTTTGACATTTTTGAGGATTTTTTTTGGAGGTTTTTTTTAAATTTTGGGGGGATTTTTCTGCATTTTGGGAGGATTTTTTTGATTTTTTAAAAATTCTTTTTGAATTTTAGGGGGATTTAAATTTTTTTTTTTTTAATTTTTGGGGTTTTTTGGGGGGATTTTTTGGGGGATTTTTAAAAAGCTCTTTGGAATTTTTGGGAGATTTTTTGGGGGTATTTTTTGGGATTTTTTTGAATTTTTAGGGATTTTTTGGGGGGGATTTTAAAAAATTTTTAATTTTGGCGGGATTTTTTGGGGACTTTTTGTATTTTTTTTTTATTTGTTGGGGGGATTTTGCGGGGGGGATTTTGGGGATTTTTTAGGGTCGATTTTGGGGCGGGATTTTTGGAAATTTTGGGATTTTATTAGGCATTGGGGGGATTTTTGCAGGGAGTTGTTAGAATTTTTTTTGGGGGGGGGAATTTTGGAGGGAATTTTTCTATTTTCTGGATTTTTGGGATTTTTTTAACTTTTTGGGGATTTTGGGGGGATTTTGGGGGATTTTCTTGGGGGATTTTTTGGGGTTTTTTTTTATTTGTTGCCGGAATTTGGGGGGGGAATTTTTTTTTATTTTTCGGGGGATTTTTGGGGGGATTTTGTGATTTTTGGGATCTTCCCCGCAGTCCCTCCAGACACAGCCCCAGACGAGACGTTGGCCTCGGCTCTGACCGGAGCTGCCACAGCCTTGGGAATTGTCCTGGGAATCCTCGGGATCATCCTCATCCTCGTGGCGCGGAGGGAGAGATCCGGTGAGGATCCCAAATCCGAAATCCTGATCCTAAATCCTGATTCTCATCCCAAATCCTGATCCTAAATCCTGATTCTCATCCCAAATCCTGATCCCAAATCCTGATCCTAAATCCTGATCCTCATGGTGCGGAGAGAGAGATCGGGTACAGGTCCCAAATCCTAAATCCTGATCCTAAATCCTAAATCCTAATCGAAATTCTGATCCAAAATCCTGACCCCAAATCCATATCCTAAATCCTGACCCCAAACCCTGATCCCAAATTCTAATCCTGATCCCAAATCCTGATCCTAATCCAAATCCTGATCTAAAATCCTCATCCTCGTGGGGCGGAGGGAGAGATCCGGTGAGGATCCCAAATCCTAAATCCTGATCCTAAATCATAATCCCAAATCCTAATCCAAAATCCTGATCCTGATCCTAAATTCTGATCCAAATCCTGATCCCAAATCTTGAGCCTAAATCCGGATCCTGGCCCCAACCCCAAATCCGGATCCTGGTCCCAATCCCAGTCCTGGTTCTGGTCCTGATCCTGACCCAAATCCTGATCCCAGTCCTGATCCCAATCCTGGTCCCGGTCCTGGTTCTGGTCCCGGTCCCAATCCCAATTCCGGTTCTGGTCCCAGTCCCGGTCCTGATCCTGGTCCCAGTTGTGGTCCCAATCCTGATCCCGGTCCCAATCCCGGTCCCGATCCCGGTTCTGGTCCCGATCCCGATCCCGGTTCTGATCCCAATCCTGATCCCAGTCCTGATCCCGATCCCGGTTCTGGTCCTGATCCCGATCCCGGTTCTGGTCCTGATCCCGATCCCGGTTCTGGTCCTAATCCCGATCCCGGTTCTGGTCCTAATCCCGATCCCGGTTCTGGTCCTGATCCCGGTCCCAATCCCGGTTCTGGTCCTAATCCCAGTCCTGATCCCAGTCCTGATCCTGATCCCAAACCAAATCCCAATTCTGGTCCTGATCCTGATCCTGGTCCCGGTCCCGGTTCTGGTCCTGGTCCTGGTCCTGATCCCAATCCTGATCCCGATCCCAGTCCTGATCCCAATCCCGGTCCCGGTTCTGGTTCTGGTCCCGGTCCTGATCCCGATCCCAGTCCTGGTCCTGGTCCCGGTCCTGGTTCTGGTCCCGGTCCTGGTCCAAATCCTGATCCCAGTCCTGGTCCTGGTCCCGGTCCTGGTTCTGGTCCCGGTCCTGGTTCTGGTCCCGGTCCTGGTCCCGATCCTGATCCCAGTCCTGGTCCTGGTCCCGGTCCTGGTCCCGATCCTGATCCTGATCCCAGTCCTGGTTCTGGTCCCGGTCCCAGTCCCAACCCTGGTCCTGATCCCAATCCTGATCCCAGTTCTGGTCCTGGTCCCGGTTCTGGTCCCACCCTGGGGGTGAGCGTGGGAATTGTCCCCAATTTGCCTTTTTGGGATTTTCCATTCAATTTCCAATTATTGGATTTTCTCTTCAATTCCCAGGGTTTTTGGGGGATTTTCTGTCCAATTCCCAAATTTTGGGGTTTTGTGTTCAATTCCTGATTTTTTTGGGGTTTTCTCTTCAGTTCCTGACTTTTTGGGTTTTCTCTTCGCAGGCTGAGCGGAGGACGGAGCCGATCCGTGCAGGAATCGCGATTTGGGGATAAAATCCCATTTTTTACAAATAAACTCAGCGCTTCTGGCAGAGTCCGTGTCCTTCTTTGTCCCGGTTCTGGTTCTGGTTCTGGTCCCGGTCCTGATCCCATTCCCGGTCCCGGTTCTGGTCCCGATCCCGTTCCTGGTTCTGGTTCAGATCCCAATCCCATTCCCGGTTCTGGTTCTGGTCCCGGTCCCAAACCCATCCCTGGTCTCGATCCCATTCCGGGTCCTGGTTCCGGTCCTGATCCCAGTCCCGATCCCATTCCCGGTTCTGGTCCTGGTTCTGATCCCGGTCCCGGTTCTGGTCCTGGTTCTGATCCTGGTCCTGGTTCTGGTCCCATTTCTGGTTCTGGTACTGATCCCAGTCCCGGTTCTGGTTCCGGTGCTGGTCCCATTCCCGGTTCTGGTCCTGATCCCATTCCCAGTTCTGGTTCTGGTCCCATTCGCGGTTCTGATCCTGATCCTGGTCCCGATCCTATTCCTGGTCCCGGTTCTGGTCCCGATCCTGATCCCATTCCTGGTTCTGGTTCCGGTCCCGGTCCCAATCCCATTCCCGGTTCTGGTTCTGATCCCATTCCTGGTCCGGGTGCGGGTGCTGGTCCCGGTCCCGATCCCAGTCCCGGTTCCGGTTCTGATCCCAGTCCCGGTCCTGGTCTTCGTCCTGATCCCATTCCTGGTTCTGGTTCCGGTCCCGATCCCAGTCCCGGTTCTGGTTCTGGTCCCGATCCGAGTCCCAGTCCCAGTCCCAGTCCCGGTTCTGTCCAAATCCCGGTCCCAATCCCATTCCTGGTCCCGGTTCTGATCCCATTCCCGATCCCAATCCCAGTCCCGGTACTGGTCCCAGTTCTGATCCCATTCCCGATCCCGATCCCAGTCCCGGTACTGGTCCCAGTTCTGATCCTGATCCTGATCCCATTCCTGGTTCTGGTTCCGGTCCCGATCCCAATCCTGGTTCCGGTCCCGATCCCAATCCTGGTTCTGGTCCCGATCCCAATCCTGGTTCTGGTCCCGATCTCAATCCCATTCCCTGTCCTGATCCCAGCCCCGGTCCCGGTTCTGGTTCGGATTCTGGTCCGGATTCTGGTCCCGCTCCTGATCCCTCTCCCAGTCCCAAACCCCAAACCCCAAACCCCAAACCCCAAACCCCAAATCCCAAGCCCCAAATCCCAAATTCCTCTCCCTCTCCTTCCCCAAACCCCAAATTCCAAACCCCAAATCCCAAGCCCCAAACCCAAATCCCAAACCCCAAACCCAAACCCCAAACCCAAATCCCAAATCCCAAGCCCCAAACCCCAAATCCCAAACCCCAAACCCCAAATTCCTCTCCCTCTCCATCCCCAAATCCCAAACCCCAAATCCCAAATCCCAAACCCCAAATCCCAAACCCCAAATCCCAACCCCCAAACCCCAAATCCCAAGCCCCAAATCCCAAACCACAAATCCCTCTCCCTCTCCATCCCCAAATCCCAAACCTCAAACCCCAAATCCCAAACGCCAAATCCCAAACCCCAAACCCCAAACCCCAAACCCCAAACCCAAACCCAAACCCCAAATCCCAAACCCCAAACCCCAAATCCCAAACCCCAAATCCCAAATCCCAAATCCCAAATCCCAAACCCCAAACCCCAAACCCAAATCCCAAATCCCAAATCCCAAATCCCAAACCCCAAACCCCAAACCCAAATCCCAAATCCCAAATCCCAAATCCCAAACCCCAAACCCCAAACCCAAATCCCAAATCCCAAATCCCAAATCCCAAACCCCAAATCCCAAACCCCAAATCCCAAACCCCAAGCCCCAAATCCCAAACCCCAAGCCCCAAATCCCAATCCCCAAGCCCCAAATCCCAAATTCCTCTCCTTCTCCATTCCCAAATCCCAAATCCAAACCCAAACCCCAAATCCCAAACCCCAAACCCAAATCCCAAATCCCAAACCCAAATCCCAAATCCCAAATCCTAATCCCCAAATCCCAAACCCAAACCCCAAAACCCAAATCCCTCTCCCTCTCCTTCCCCAAATCCCAAACCCCAAACCGCAAATCACAGACCCAAACCCCAAATCCCAAACCTCAAATCCCAAATCCCAAACCCCAAATCCCAAATTCCTCTCCCTCTCCATCCCCAAATCCCAAACCCCAAACCCCAAATCCCAAATTCCTCTCCCTCTCCATCCCCAAATCCCAAACCCCAAATCCCAAACCCCGAATCCCAAACCCAAATCCCAAATCCCAATCCCAAACCCCAAACCCCAAACCCCAAACCCCAAATCCCAAATCCCAATCCCAAACCCCAAACCCCAAACCCCAAATCCCATATCCTAATCCCCAAACCCCAAACCGCAAATCCCAAACCCCAAATTCCTCTCCCTCTCCATCCCCAAATCCAAACCCCAAATCCCAAACCCCAAACCCAAGCCCCAAATTCCAAACCCCAAACCCCAAATCCCAAATTCCTCTCCCGCTCCGAGTCTCTCCCGCGGCCGCCGCCGCTCATTCTCTGCCTGGCAACTGATGACGCAATCTTTCCTCGGCCTCCCATTGGCTAATGTCGCCTTCCCCTCCCTGGGGGGCCCCAAATTCCTCCCAGTTCGGCCCAGTTCGGCCCAGTTCGGCCCAGTTCGCGATGCTGGCGCTGCTGGCGCTGGCGCTCGGCGCCCCCGGGGCTGGTGAGGAGCGAAACTTTGGGGGAAAATTGGGGAAAAATGGGAAATTTGAAAAAAAGGGGGAACCGGGGAGGCTCCGCCCTATAAGATTTTGGGGGCGGGGCTTGGGTTTTGGGGGAAAATTGGGGAAAAATTGGGAAAAATTGGGGAAAATTGGAAAGTTGGGAGGCTCGCCCCTATAAGATTTTGGGCGGGGCTCGGATTTTGGGGGAAAATTGGGGAAAATTTGGGAAAAAAAGGGAAAAAAGGGGTAAAAAGGGGAAGGGGAAATTTCCGGAGGCTCCGCCCTATAAAATTTTGGGGGCGGGGCTCGGATTTTGAGGGAAAATTGTGGAAAAATGGGAAATTTGGGAGGAGGGGAAGTTGGGGAGGCTCCACCCTATAAGATTTGGGGACGGGGCTTGGATTTTGGGGGAAAATTTGGGAAAAAAATGCGAAAATTTGGGTAAAAGGTGAAGGAGAAATTGGGCGGCTCCGCCCTATGAGATTTGGGGGCGGGGCTCGGATTTTGGGGGAAAAAATTGGGAATTTGGGGAGGTTGGGGAGGCTCCGAGTTTTGGGATTTTGGGGGAAGGGAGGGACACGCGGATTTTGGGGGAAATTGGGGAAAAAAGGGAAAAATTGGGAAAAAAGGGGAAGGGGAAATTGGGAGAAGTTGGGGAGGCTCCGCCCTATAAAATTTGGGGGCGTGGCCATGAATTTTGAGGGAAATTTGTGGAAAAATGGGAAATTTGGGAGAAGGGGAAGTTGGGGAGGCTCCACCCTATAAGATTTGGGGGCGGGGCTTGGATTTTGGGGGGAAATTGTGGAAAAAAGAGAAAATTTTGGTAAAAGCGGAAGTGGGAATTGGCAGAAATGACCAAAAATCATCCCAAAATTTTCTAAAATCCACCAAAAAATTCCCAAAAATTCCCCAAAAAATCCCCGAAAAATCCCTGAAAATAATTTTTTAAAAAGTTTCCAAAAAAATCTGAAAAAATCCTTAAAAATTCTGAAAAACATCCACAAAAAATCTCCAAAAAATGAAAAAAAACCCCTGAAAAAATCCCCGAAAAATAAAAAAAGTGGAAAAAAACCCAAAAAATCCTCCCAAAATTCTGAAAAAATCCTCAAAAAATCCTTTAAAAATCCCCAAAAATCCCCAAAAAATTATCAAAAAGTCCTCCCAAAATCTCCAAAAAATTTCTAAAAAATCTCAAAAAAATCCCCAAAAATCCCAAAAAAGTCCTCAAAAAATCCTAAAAAATCCCCCAAAAATTACCAAAAAATCCTCAAAAAAAACCCCCAAAATTCTGAAAAAAAATAAAAAAGAAAATTTAAAAATTCTGAAAAAAATCGTAAAAAAAAAACTCAGAAAAAAATCCCAAAAAATCTGAAAAAAAAACCCAAAAAAAATTTCAAAAAAAAAAAAAATCCCCCAAAAATTCCCCAAAAGCCCCCAAAAATGAAACAAAATTCAATTTTTTTTCCCCAGCCGGGTTCGTGCTGCAGCTGGCCTCGCGCTGCTCGCTGGCCACCAACGGCTCGCTGGTGGCCACGGAGGCCCAGCTGGCCCTGGGCAGTGTCCCCGTGGTGTGCGCGGATTTTGGGGCTCCCGGGGGTCCCCGCGCTGTCACCTGTCCCGGGGGAGGTCCCCTGAGTCGCCTTGGGGACACTTGGGCGGCGACACTGAACCGCGACCCGCGCTGGGGGCGGAGCCTGCGCGAGCGGCGCCAGGTGTGCCGGGAGGTGCCCCAGGGGGCGTGGCCTCCGCGGACAGGTGAGGGACACTGGGGACATTGGGGGGGTTGGGGACTCTGGGGACACTGGGGACATTGGGGACATTGGGGACATTGGGGACATTGGGGACATTGGGGACATTTGGGGACATTGGGGGATTGGGGACATTAGGGGATTGGGGACATTGGGGACATTGGGGAATTTGGGGACGTTGGGGACATTGGGGACATTGGGGGATTGGGGGGATTGGGGACATTGGGGACTTTGGGGACGTTGGGGACATTGGGGACATTGGGGACATTGGGGACATTGGGGACTCTGGGGACATTGAGGGACTGAGGTGTGCCGGGAAGTGCCGAAAGGGGCGTGGCCTCTGTGGACAGGTGAGGGACCTTGGGGACATTGGGGACTTTGGGGACACTGTGGACATTGGGGACATTGGGGATGCTGGGGACATTGGGGGATTGGGGACATTAGGGGATTGGGGACATTGGGGACATTGGGGACACTGGGGACACTGGGGACATTGGGGACATTTTGGGGACATTTTGGGACATTGGGGACACTGGGGACACTGGGGACACTGGGGACACTGGGGACATTGGGGACATTGGGGACACTGGGGACACTGGGGACATTGAGGACACTGGGGACACTGGGGACATTTTGGGGCCATTTTGGACACATTTAGGGACACATTTTTGGCACATTTTCAACACATTTAGGGACACATTTTGGGGCCATTTTGGACACATTTAGAGACACATTTTGAGCACATTTTGGGGCCAATTCTGAGCAAATTTTGAGCACATTTTGGGCCAAAATTTGGCAGAATTTCCCTTCAATTTTTGCCTCCCCAGCCCCTCCCCAGCTGGGGATCACCTCCTGGCGCTCGGGCCCGGGGCTGGGCCTGGCCTGCCACGCCTGGGCCTTCGCCCCTCGAGCTGAGCCCACTGGGGACACTGGGGACACTGGGGACACTGGGGACTCTGGGGACATTGGGGACATTGGGGACATTTTGGGACATTGGGGACATTGGGGACACTGGGGACATTGGGGACACTGGGGACACTGGGGACATTGGGGACACTGGGGACACTGGGGACACTGGGGACATTGGGGACACTGGGGACACTGGGGACACTGGGGACATTGGGGACACTGGGGACACTGGGGACACTGGGGACACTGGGGACACTGGGGACATTGGGGACTCTGGGGACACTGGGGACATTGGGGACACTGGGGACATTGGGGACACTGGGGACACTGGGGACATTGGGGACATTGGGGGGATTGGGGTCGTTGGGGACTCTGGGGACATTTTGGAGCAATTTGGGGCCATTTTGAGCATATTGGGGACACACTTTGGACACATTTTTGGACACATTTTGAGCACATTTTGGGACCATTTTCGATGCATTTTGGGTCATATTTTGGGCACATTTTGGGGCCATTTTGGACACATTTTTGGCATATTTGGAGACACATTTTCGACACATTTTGGGCACATTTAGGGCTCACTTCGGGGCACATTTTGGTCACATTTTGGTCACATTTTTGGCCATATTTAGCTCACGTTTGGGTCACATTTAGGGTCACACTTGGGGCACATTTTGGGGCCATTTTGGACACATTTAGGACACACTTTGATGCACATTTTCGTCACATTTTGAGCACATTTTGACCATATTTTAGACACATCTTTGGCCATATTTTGGGCACATTTTGAGCACATTTTGGACACATTTTGGTCACATGTACAGACACATTTTGGGACCCATTTTGAGGCCATTTTGACCACACGTTGGGGACATTTTGGGACACATTTTGGAGCCATTTTGGGTCCATTTTTCAGATATTTTGAGACACATTTTGGGGCCATTTTGGACACATTTTGGACACATTTAAGTCACACTTTTGGGCACATTTTGAGCACATTTTGGGCACATTTTGGGCACATTTTGGGGCCATTTTGGACACATTTAGAGACACATTTTGCACACATTCTGAGCACATTTCTGTCACACCTTGGGCACAATTTGGGCACATTTTGGGGCCTATTTTGAGCACATTTTTCGCACTTTTTTGGACACATTTTGGGCCAAATTTGGACCAATTTGGAATAATTTCTTACCCCCCAGCCCCTCCCCAGCTCGGGATCGTCTCGTGGCGCTCGGGCCCGGGGCTGGGCCTGGCCTGCCACGCCTGGGCCTTCGCCCCCCCCGAGCTGAGGCTGCGCTGGCTCCGCAATGGAGAGCCCCTGGGGGACCCCCCGGGCCCCCCGCGGGCGCTGCCGGTGGGGGATGGGAGCTTCCGCGCCGAGCTCAGGCTGGAGGTGACCGCGGAGGTGACGCTCGGGGACACTTGGGAGTGCGTGGCCACACATCCTGCGCTGCGGGAGCCGCTGGTGGCGAGGTGGGGTGAGTGAGATTTGGGTTTTTTTGGGGGGGAAATTATGAGAAATTTAAAAAAAAAAAATCCTTCTTGGAAAAGAGGGAAGTTATTCCCAGAAAGTTTAAAAAAACCCCCAAAAAATCTGAAAAAAAAAAAAATCCCCCGAAAATATTCTGCAAATTTAAAAAAAAAAAAAAAAAAAAAATACCCTGAGAAATCCCCCAAAATGAAAAGAGAAAATTCAAAAAAATCCCCCAAAAAATTCGGAAAAAAAAAAAAATCCCCCCAAATTCCACAAAATTTAAAAAAAAAATAAAAAAAATCCCCAAAAATTAAAAAAAAAAATATCCCCCCAAAAATCCCCCCAAGAAACGAAAAGACATTTTTAAAAAAATCGCCCAAAAATTCCCAAAAAATCCACAAAAAAATCCCCCCAAATCCCTAAAAATAAAAAAAACCCCAAAAACCGCAACCACCCCCAAAAATCCCAAAAAACCCCTAAAATCGCAAAAAGACCCCTTAAACCCCCCCCAGATCTCCAAAAACCCCTCCAAAAATCCCCAAAATTCCCAACAAAAATCCCCAAAAACTTTTAAAAAATAGAAAAAAAAATCCCCCCCCCAAAAAAAAAAAAATCCCCAAAAAATCCACAAGAAATCCCAAAAAAATTCCAAAAAATTCACATGCTGGTGGTGCGATGGGGTGAGTGGAAAACCCCAAAAATCTCCGGAAAATCTGAAAAAATGTCCAAAAATTAAAAAAAAAAAAAAATCCCCCAAAAAATCCCCCCTCTTCCTCCAAAATCCTCAAAAAATTTTAAAAAGTCCCAAAAATTCCAAAAATATTCCACCAAAAATTAAAAAAATTCCCTAAAAATTTTTTTAAAAGTCGAAAAAAACCCAGAGAATTAAAATTTAAAAAAAGAAAAAAAAATCCCAGGGGAAAAAAAAATCCCCAGAAAACAAACAAACAAAAAATCCCCAGGAAATTAAAATTAAAAAAAAAAAAAAAGAAAAAAAAAATCCCCGGAAAAGAAAAAAAAAAAAATCCACAGAAAATTCCACAAAATCCACCCCCCAAAAACAAAATGCGAAGAAAATCCCTCAAAAATTTTTAAAAAATAGAAAAAAAATTCCCCCAAGAAATCCCCCAAAAAATCCTCAAGATATTAAAAAAAAACAACCCTCAAAGAACCCAAAACTCTCTTAAAAAATTCCCCAAACTTAGAAAAAAAATAGGAAAAAAATCCCCAAAAAATTCCAAAAAAATCCCCAAATTCCCCCAAAAATCCCCAAAAAATTCCGAATTTCCCTCAAAAAATCCCCAAATTCCCCAAAAATCCCCAAAAAATTCCGAATTTCCCTCAAAAAATCCCCAAATTCCCCAAAAATCCCCAAAAAATTCCGAATTTCCCTCAAAAAATCCCCAAATTCCCCAAAAATCCCCAAAAAATTCCGAATTTCCCTCAAAAAATCCCCAAATTCCCCAAAAATCCCCAAAAAATTCCGAATTTCCCTCAAAAAATCCCCAAATTCCCCAAAAATCCCCAAAAAATTCCGAATTTCCCTCAAAAAATCCTCAAATTCCCCAAAAATCCCCAAAAAATTCCGAATTTCCCTCAAAAAATCCCCAAATTCCCCAAAAATCCCCAAAAAATTCCGAATTTCCCTCAAAAAATCCCCAAATTCCCCAAAAATCCCCAAAAAATTCCGAATTTCCCTCAAAAAATCCCCAAATTCCCCAAAAATCCCCAAAAAATTCCGAATTTCCCTCAAAAAATCCCCAAATTCCCCAAAAATCCCCAAAAAATTCCGAATTTCCCTCATTTCCGCAGCTCCGGGGCCGTCCGTGACTCTCTCCGTGCGCGTGGCCGCGGCTGTGCTCGTGCTCGCGCTCGGCCTCGTTCTCTGCGCATGCGGCCTGCGGCAATACCTGCGGGCCACGCCCCCCGCGGGTGAGTGACAGCTCGGGGGCGGGGCCGGAGGGGGCGGGGCTTAAATGGGCGTGGCTTCTGCGCTTTCCTTGGTGCTTGTTGGCCTTGGGGCATTTTTGGTCCTTTTCTGTCGTTTTTGTGGCTTTTTTTGGTCATTTTTTTGTCTTTTTTTGGTTACTTTTTGTCGATTTTTGTCACTTTTGGTCATTTCGTGTCTTTGTCACTTTCGATGTCATTTTCTGTCCATTTTTTGTCACTTTCAGTGCCATTTTTTGGTCACTTTTTGTCCATTTTGTGTCATTTTTGTCACTTCTTTGTCCACTTTTTGTCATTTTTGGTCATTTTTCCATTTTTTATCTTTCTTTGTAATTTTGTGTCCACTTTTGTCGTTTTTTGTCACTTTTATTGCAATTTTCTGTCGTTTGTCACTTTTTGTCCATTTTTTGTCATTTTCTGCGTAATTTTTTCACTTTCTTGGTCACTTTTTGTCACTTTTTCATCACTTTTTGTCCAATTTTTTTGGTCATTTTTTCCCATTTTTTGTCTTTGTTTTGTCACTTTTTGTCATTTTCTGTCCATTTTTTGTCCTTTTTGTCTTTTTTCGTCACTTCCTCTGCCATTTCTTGTCCTTTTTTGTCACTTTTTGTCTTTATTTTCGTCATTTTCTGTCCATTTTTTGTCATTTTTCGGTCACTTTCTGCCCATTTTTTGCATTTCTTTGTCCATTTTCTGTCCTTTTTATCCATTTCTTGTCTCTCTTTGCCCATTTTTGTCACTTTTTTGCCTCTTTCCATCCCTTCTTTCTCGTTTTTTCCTCATTTTTTCTCCTTTTTTCCTCAGTTTTTCTCAGTTTTTTCTCAGTTTTTATCCGGTTTTTCCTCATTTTTTTTCTCCTTTTTTCCCTCATTTTCTATCCTTTTTCCCCCACATTTTTTCTCATTTTTCCTCATTTTTTAATCCATTTTTCTCATTTTCTCTACCCTTTTTTTTTCCATTTTCGCACTTTCTAATCCCTTTTTTCTCACTTTTTCTCCTTTTCTTGTTACTTTTTCTCCCTTTTTGATCACTTTTTAACCCTTTTTTCTCACTTTTTTGTCCTTTTTTTAACCTTTTTTTCCCTTTTTTTCTCACATTTCCTCACTTTTTAACCCTTTTTTCTCACTTTTTCTCCGTTTTTGTCACTTTTGTCGTTTTTTGGTCACTTTTTATCACTTTCTCTCCATTTTTTGTCGTTTTCCCCCCTTTTTTCACCTTTTCTCACTTTTTTTCTCACTTTTTCTCCCTTTTTGGTCACTTTTTGTCGTTTTTGTCACTTTTTTGTCATTTTTTGGTCACTTTCTGTCCATTTTTTGTATTTTTTTTTATCCTTTCTCCCTTTTTTCTCAAAATTCCTCACTTTTTCTGACTTTTTTCTCACTTTTTCTCCCTTTTCCCTCACTTTTTAACCAATTTCCCCCATTTTTCCCCATTTTTTCCCCTCAGGTTACTCTCCCCTCCCCGGGGACACCTTCGCAGGTAAGGCCCCGCCCCCGTGATGACGTCACGGTACCGGGCCGTGATGACGTCATGGCCCCGCCCCCTCTGTCCCCTCCTTTGTCACTTCTGTCCCCTCCCCCCCCAGGGAGCACCTGAGGAGCTGCGGACGATGGCGAGGATCCCAAAATCGGCGGGAATTTTCCCCAAAAATCATCGGGAATTTTCAAAAAAATCACCGGAATTTTCCAAAAAAATCCATGGAATTTTCCCCAAAAAAGCCACGGAATTATTCACAAAAATTCACGGAATTGTTCCCAAAAATTCCCAAAATTTTCCCCAAAATTCGCCCCAAAAATCACTGGAAGTGTCCCAAAAATCCACGGAATTATTCACAAAAAATCCACGGAATTCGCCCCAAAAATCATCAGAATTGTCCCCAAAAAATCCACGGAATTGTTCCCAAAATTTTCCCCAAAATCCTGAGAATTGTCCCCAAAATTGTCCCCGAAATCCACGGAATTCGCCCCAAAAATTCACGGAATTGTTCCAAAAATCACCGGAATTGTCCCAAAAAATCACAGAATTGTTCCCCAAAAAAACCCGGAATTGTTCCCAAAAAATCCACAGAATTATTCACAAAAAATCCACGGAATTTTCCCCAAAAAGCCACGGAATTATTCACAAAAATTCACGGAATTGTTCCCAAAAATTCCCAAAATTTTCCCCAAAATTCGCCCCAAAAATCACCGGAATTTTCCAAAAAAATCCACGGAATTCACCCCCAAAAATCACTGAAATTTTCTCAAAGTTCAAGAATTCTTCCCAAAATCCTCAGAATTTAAAAAAAAAAAAAAAATCCATGGAATTTACCCCAAAATCCACCGGAATTTTCCCAAAAATTCACTGAATTTGTCCCAAAATTGTTTCCCAAAAATTGTTCCCAAAATTTCCCCAAATTCCTGAGAATTGTTCCAAAACTCCCAAAATTGTCCCAAAAAATTCAGGAATTGTAGCCAAAATTCAGGAATTGTCCCCAAGTCCAAGAATTGTCCCCAAATTCCCCAAATTTTCCCCGAATTCCTCTGAATTGTCCCAAAATCCTCAAATTCGTCCCCAAACAATTGTTTTTTTGGACTATTGGAGTTTTTTTGTGCTTTTTTTCATCCCAAAATTTCCTCTGGCAGGGGGCGGGAGATGGATAAAAGGGGAAATCTGGGAATTTTCCTGGAATTTTGGGAATTTCGGGGAGATTTTGGATATTTTGGGATATTTGGGAATTTTTCGGGGATTTTAGAGGCTTTTTTTTTAATTTTGGGAGATTTTGGGTTTTTGGAAAATTTTGGGAGGTATTTTGGGAGGGATTTGGGGAATTTTGGGGATTTTTTTTTTAATTTGGGAATTTTGGGGGGATTTTTGAATTTCTTGGGAAATTTTAGGCGATTTTGGGGGAGTTTAGGGGAAATTTCGGGAATTTTGGGGGGGATTTTTAGGGAATTTTGGGGTCCCCAAAATGTCCTCGGGGAGATTATAAAGCGATGGATTTGGGATTTGGAATTTTGGAGGATTTTGGGGGATTGGGAGAATTTTGTGGTATTTTATGGGATTTTTTTTTTTATTATTTTGGAGGGATTTTTTAGGGAATTTTGGGGTCCCCAAATTGCCCCCTCCGGGCTGGCTAAAATCTGCCCAGCAACCGATGACGTCACTCACATCCCGAACTCTGATTGGTCACCTCGTCGCCACTCGCAATGACCTCCCCCCCGCTTTTCCCAGCCACGCGTGGGCAGCCATTTCCCCTCCGCATGTCGCCTTCAGGCCACTCTGTCGCCACTCTATCGCCGCCCTGTCGCCGATATGTCGCCGATCTGTCCCCTCCGCGCGTGTTTTTCCCCTTTCTAAAGCGGCCATTTTCCCCCACGCGTGTTTTTTTCCGCCATTATCGAGAGCTTTAGCGGCATTGAGGGCGAACGCCCTCAACAAACATGGCGGCCGCGGGGGAGAAGCACTAATGCGCATGCGCAATGTTCTCACAAGCGAGGGCGGAAAACGGAAATTTGGCGTCGCGTGGGTAAGTGCGCATCCCGCGACCGGAAGTGAACCCTGCCCGCTATATAAGAGGCCGGGAAGCCCCGTAGCGGCCTTTTTGCTCGGTCGGAGTCGGAGGCCCCGCCATGTGAGGAGAGCGCGCGGGGGAAATAAATGGGATTTTGTGAGGGAAAAATGGGATTTTGTGAGGGAAAATAAGGGTTTTGCGAGGGAAAAATGGGATTTTGTGAGGGAAAAATGGGATTTTGTGAGGGAAAATAAGGATTTTGTGAGGGAAAAATGAGATCGGGGAGGTGCTGAGGGGTGGGGAAAGGGAAAAAATGGAGATCGGAGGGGGTGGGAGGCCGTGAGGGGGAATGGGGGGGAGGGGAGGGAGAAATGGAATTTCTGATCTTTTTAATGTGTTTTGAATTAAATTATTTAGTCTGGGAAAGGGGAAAAGGGGATCCGGAGGTTGAAAAAGAGGCTAATAGTGGGAAAAAGGAGGATCCCGACGGAAAAATGGAGAAAATAGAGGGAAAATGGGGATAATAGTGGGAAAAAAAGAGTATGGCAGTGGGGAAAAGACAGATCTAGAGAGGGAAAAGCTGGGGGAAAAGGGATAACAGTGGTGAAAAAAGGATTTTGAGGGAAAAAGGGGATCCAGAGGGGGGGAAAATGGGATAAAAGTGGGAAAAATGGGATAAGAGTGGGAAAAGAAGAATTTAGATGTGGAAAAAGGTGGGAACAGATTGGGAAAAAGGAGATTAGAGTGGGAAAAGTGGGGAAAAGAGTGAGGGAAAAAAGGAGATTGGAGTGGGAAAAGAGGATTAGCACAAGAAAAGAGGGAATTTGGAGGGGAAAAATTGGAAAAATATTGGGAAAAGGAATCCAGCATGGGAAAAAATGGGAAAACAGTGGGAAAGAATGGGATAACAGTGGGAGAAAATGGGAACAAGTTCTGCCTGAATTTCCCCCAGATTTTCCCGATTTTCCTCAGACTTCCCTGGTTTTTTCCCGATTTTTTCCTGAATTTCCCCCAAACTTCCCCTGAAGTTTCCCCAAATTTTTCCCCGATTTTTTCCCGAATTTTCCCCAAACTTTACCTGATTTTTCCCCGAATTTTCGCAAAACTTTTCCTGATATTTTCCTGAATTTTTCCCAATTTTTTTCCCAAATTTCCGCAGCATGACGGACTGGGAGACAGCTCCGGCAGGTGACAGAAACTCCTGACATCAAATTGTTTGGGAAGTGGAGCACTGACGATGTGCAGATCAACGACATCTCCCTGCAGGTGAGAATTCCGGGACATTTATGGAATTTTCTCGGGAATTTTTCGGGATTTTTTTTGGAATTTTTTTGGAATTTTTTTGGGGATTTTCAGGGGACTTTTTTTTTGTAAAAATGACGAATCTGATGCAGAAATTCCCAAAATTTCAAGATTACATCATCGTAATTGAAGAACACACCAAGTGTTGGTTGTTACAGCGCTGAAATCTCAAAAAATATTCTAATTCCTTTTATTTTGGGGCTAAAATCTTGGGGTTTTTTGGGATCAGGTTTGTAAATCCAACCCTAAAATTCCTGAAAATTCCCAAAATTCCCAGGACTACATCGCTGTGAAGGAAAAATACACCAAGTACTGATCATTATAGAGTTGAAGTTCGACAAAGTATCAGAATTCTGTTCAGTTTTGGGCTAAAATTTTGGGGTTTTTTGTGGTGGGGAATGTGAATCTGATCCAAAAATTCCCAAAATTTCGAGATTACATCACTGTGAAGAAGAAATACGCTAACTCTGAGTTATTACGGAGCTGAAATCCGAAAAAATTTTATAATTTCTTTCCGTTTGGAGCTAAAACCTTAGGAATTTTTGCAGTAAAAAAATGTGAATTTGACCTAAAATTTCCAAAATTTCAGGATTACATCGCAGTAAAGGAGAAATATGCCAAATATCTCCCTCACTCTGCTGGGCGTTACGCGGCAAGCGATTCCGCAAGGGCTCAGTGCCCACCGGCTTCGGTCACCGAGGGGTTAAAATGGGGGAAATATGGGAATTTCTTTAGAATTAAATTCAAATTTTGGAGTTTTTTGGGGTCAGGCTTGTGAATCTGACCCTGAAATTCTTGAAAATTTCTGAAATTTCAGGATTACGTCACCACGAAACAACAAATGAAGCGTGGGTTATTATAGACTCGAAATCTCAGAAAATACTGGAATTCTTCTTGGTTTGGGGGTAAATTTTTGGGGTTTTTTTGTGGTCACAATCCTAAATCCACTTCCAAAATTCCCAAAAATTCCCCAAAATTTCCAAAATTTGAAGATTGCATTGCGGTGAAGGAGAAATACGCGAACTTGTACCAATTTCAGAGTTGAAGCTGTGAGAATAATGGGAATTTCTCTAGAATTGAGGCAAAATTTTGGGGTTTTTTTACATCGCGATCCCAAATCTGACCTGAAAATTCCCAAAAATCCCCAAAATTCCAGGGCTACGTCACCGTGAAGAAGAAACACACTAAGTTCTAGTATTGAAGTATCGACATTTCTTTGCGATTTGTGCTGAAATGTCGGGGTTTTTTTGCATTGGAATGGCGAATTTGACCCAAAATTTTCCAAAAATTCTCAAAATTTCAGGATTACGTCAGCCCGGAAGAAACATACACTAACTACTGACTGTTAAAAGCTGAAATTTGGAAAAATGCTCTTATTTTTTTTAATTTTGAGCTAAAATTTTGGGGTTTTTTGTGGTGTGAAGTGTGAATCTGACCCTGAAAATTCCCCAAAATTCCCAAAATTGCAGGATGATGTCATCACGAAGGATAAATACGTGAAGAGCTGATCGTTACAAGGTTGAAATCTCAGAAAATATTCTAATTTCTTTCATTTTGGGGTTAAAATCTTGGGGTTTTTGTGATGAGGAATGTGAAACTGATCCTGAAATTCCCAGAAATTCCCGAAATTTCAGAATTACATCCTCGTGAATGAAGAACAGACAAAGAGTTGGCTATTACGGGGTTGAACTCTCCGAAAATATTCTAATTTATTTTGTTTTGGGGCTAGAATCTCGGGATTTTTTGCAGTAAAAACATAAATTTCACCCAAAATTCCCAAAATTCCAGGATTACATCGCCGTGAAGGAGAAATATGCAAAATACCTCCCTCACTCGGCGGGGCGTTACGCGGCCAAGCGATTCCGCAAGGCTCAGTGCCCAATCGTGGAGCGCCTGACCAACTCCATGATGATGCACGGCAGGAACAACGGGAAAAAGCTGATGACTGTGAGGATCGTCAAACACGCGTTTGAGATCATCCATCTGCTCACTGGGGAGGTGAGAGAAAGGAAATTTGGGGAAAAATGGAAAAAAAATGGAGAAAATTGGTGAAAAAATGGAGAAAAATGGTGAAAAAATGGGGAAAATATGAAGAAAAATGGGGGGAAAAATGGTGAAAAAATGGGGAAAAACGGTGAAAAAAATGGGGAAAATATGAAGAAAAATAGGGAAAAAATGAGGGAAATATGGAAAAAAATGGTGAAAAAGTGGGGAAAATGTGAGGAAAAATGGGGGAGAAATGAAGAAAAATGGGGGAGAAGTGGAGAAAAAAATGGGGGGAAAATGGTGAAGGAAATGGGAAAAAATGGAGGAAAAATTGAAGAGAAAACATGGGAAGAAAATGGGGAGAAATGGGGGGAAATTGGGGGGGAAAATGGGGAAAAACCAGTGAAAAAATGGAGGAAAGTAGTGAAAAGATGGAGGAAAAATGGGGAAAAAATGGGGAATGTGCATGGGAGGAACAATGGGAAGAAGCTGATGACTCAGGATCGTCAAACACGCGTTTGAGATCATCCATCTGCTCACTGGGGAGGTGAGAAAATTGGGATTTGGGGAGAAATGGAAAAAAAATGGAGAAAATTGGTGAAAAAATGGAGAAAATACGAAGAAAAATGGGGAAAAAATGGGGAAAAACGGTGAAAAAATGAGGGAAATATGAAAAAAATGGGGAAAAAATGCAGAAAAAATAAAGAGAAATGGAGAAAAAATGAGGGAAATATGAAGAAAAACTGAAAAAATGGGGGAAATATGAAGAAAAACAGTGAAAAAATGAGGGAAATACGAAGAAAAACAATGAAAAATTGGAAATATGAAGAAAAATGGGGAAAAAATGAGGGAAATATGAAGAAAAACAGTGAAAAAATGGGGGAAATATGAAGAAAAAACTGAAAAAATGGGGGAAATATGAAGAAAAATGGGGAAAAAATGGAAATATGAAGAAAAATGGGGAAAAAATGAGGGAAATATGACGAAAAACAGTGAAAAAATGGAAATATGAAGAAAAATGGGGAAAAAATGCAGAAAAAATAAAGAGAAATGGAGAAAAAATGGAGAAAAAGAGGAAAATAGGGAATAAATGGGATTTGATGATTTGCTTGGGACAATCCCAATAAAAATTCTGGTTTTTTTTTTCCCAGAATCCCCTGCAGGTGCTGGTGAACGCCATCATCAGAGAGATGATGGCGAGAGAACTTTTTTTGTTTTTTTAGGGATTCAGAAAGGAATTTTTTGGGTTTTTTTATGGGTTCAGGAGGGAATTTTTGGGGTTTTTTTTGGGGAATTCAGGAGGGAATTTTTGGGCTCTCGTTTGAGCATTTAGGAGAGAAATTTTCGGGGCTTTAGAATGGATTCAGGAGAGAAGTTTTGGGGTTTTTTTTGGGGATTGAGAAGAGAATTCTCAAGAGTTTTTTGTGAATTCAGGAGAGATTTTTTTTGTTTTTTTTATGGATTCAGGAGGGAATTTTTTTGCTTTTTTTATGGATTCAGGAGGGAATTTTAGGAATTCTTTCAGGGATTCAGGAGGGAATTTTTGGGCTCTTTGGGAATTCAGAAGACATTTTTTAGGGATTCAGGAGGGAATTCTTGGGCTCTTTTTTGAGAATTCAGGAGAGAATTTTGAGAGTCAGGGAAAGGATTTTGGGCTTTTTCTGGGCACGCGAAAGTGAATTTTTTTGGGGATTTTTTTGGCTATTTTTCCTTCCATTTAAAAAATTTTATTTCCTATAAATCCCAACAGAAATTTCTCTTTTTTTTTTTTCCCAGAATCCCCTGCAGGTGCTGGTGAACGCCATCATCAACTCGGGGCCCCGCGAGGACTCGACGCGGATCGGCCGGCGCCGGAACCGTGCGGCGCCAGGCCGTGGACGTGTCCCCTCTGCGCAGGGTCAACCAGGTCAAAAATTTAAAAAAAACCCCAAATTCCCCCACA
>JAXCHO010000860.1:0-40435 GCA_036630365.1 Acanthiza pusilla
TAAAAATACAAAAAAAAATCAGAAAAATCCCCCGAGGGCTGCGCCCAAAACCTGAACCCAGAGCTCCAGAACGCGGTAAAGACGAGTCCTGACAGCCCTGGGAGGGCGAAAAAATGGAATCAGCGACCCCGAAAACCCCAAAATCCATCCCCAAAAACCCAAAAATATCCTAAAAACAAAAAAAATCCCAAAAAAAATCACTGAGGCTGTGTCAGAAATCAGAACCCACAGCTCCAGAACGCGGTACAGGCAAGTCCTGACGACCCTGGGGACCCCAAAAAATGGAATCAGCGACCCCGAAAACCCCAAAATCCACCCCCGAAAACCCAAAATCCACCCAAAAATATCCCAAAAATACAAAAAAAATCAGAAAAATCCCCAAGGCTGTACTCTAAATTAGAACCCAGAGCTCCAGAACGCGGTACAGGCGAGTCCTGACAGCCCTGGGGACCCCAAAAATGGAATCAGCGACCCCGAAAACCCCAAAATCCACCCCCAAAAACCCAAAATCCACCCAAAAATATCCTAAAAATAAAAATAAACGGAAAAAATCCCCGAGGCTGAGCCCCAAATCAGAACCCACAGCTCCAGAACGCGGTAAAGCCGAAGCCTGACGGCCCTGGGAGGGCGAAAAATGGATTCTGTGACCCCAAAAACCAACCCTGAAAACCCAAAAAACCCCAAAAATATCCCAAAACCCAACAAAACCACACAATTTTTGGAGTCCTTTCCCCATTCCTGCTGGGTTTTTCCCATTTTCGGAGTCCCTTTTCCCATTTTTTGATTCTTTTTCCCATTTTCAGTGTTTTTTTCCCCATTTTTCTGTATTTCCTCACCCAAAGGTCTCTCCTGGCCTGGGGGAAGCTCTCAGGGTCTCTCTCCCCATTCCCAGTCAGTTTTTACCCATTTTTGGTCGTTTTTCCCCCATTTTTTGACTCTTTTCCCATTTCCGGGGTCCCTTTTCCCATTTCTGTTTCATTTTTTCCCATTTTCAGTGTTTTTTCCCATTTTTCTCTATTTTTCTCACCCGAAAGGTCTCTCCTGGCCCGGGGGAAGCCCTCGAGCTCTCTATCTCCATTTTTGGTGTTTTTTTCCCTTTCCCACTCAGTTTTTTTCTATTTCCAGTGTGGTTTTTCCCATTTCTGTATAATTTTTTCCCATTTCTGTATGATTTTTCCCATTTTTCTGCATTTCCTCACCCGAAAGGTCTCTCCTGGCCTGGGGGAAGCTCTCGAGCTCCACTCCAGGAGCTCAGCACCTGAGGGAAGAGACGACCCAGGAGGGGAGCCCCAGCGCAGCAGCCGCGCCCCGCACCTGGAAAAGCGAAAATTTCATTAAAATTCCCAAAAAAAATTCATCTGGAATTGATTAAAATACATCTAATGCCGAAATTCCAAAAAAAATCCCCAAAAAATCCATCGAGAAATGACCAAAATCCACCGAAAAATGACCAAAATCTGCCCCAGGAGGGAGCCCCAGCGCAGCAGCCACGCCCTGCACCTAAAAACGACAAAATTTGGTAAAATTTCCTGAAAAAATTAACCTGGGATTGATTAAATTATACCTAATCCCGAAATTCCCAAAAAATCCCAAAAAAATCTGCTCAGAAATGACCAAAATCCATTGAAAAATGACCAAAATCTATCCCAGTGTAGCAGCCATGCCCCGCACCTAAAAAACATCAAATTTGGTAATTTTTTTTTTTTTTAAATTAACCTGGAATTCATAAAAATAGATCTAATCCTGAAATTCCCAAAGAAATCCACAAAATTCCCAAAAAATCCATCAAAAAATGGCCAAAATTCGCAAGAAATGACCAAAATCCGCCCAGAAATCGCCTAGAAGTGGCAAAATTTGTCAAAATTCCCCCAAAAAATTAACTCAGAATTGATTAAAATACATCTAATCCTAAAATTTAAAAAAAAATCCACAAAATTCCCACAAAAATCCCCAAAAAATCCATCGAGAAATGACCAAAATCTAGCCCAGGAGAGAGCCCCAGCGCAGCAAGAAATGATAAAATTCATCAAAATTAGCCCAAAATTAGACTTGGGATTGGAAAAAATATACCTAATCCCAAAATTCCCCAAAAATCTCAAAAATATCCCTGAAAATAAAAAAAAAATCCCAAAAAATCCCCCCAAAAATTCCTGAAAATCACCCAAAAATTCCTGAAAATCCCCACAAAAAGTATCTCCGAATATCAAAAAAATCCCTGAAAATTCCCCAAAATTTCCTGAAAATAATAATTTTAAAAATCCCTAAAAATTCCACAAAAAAGTCCCTAAAAATCCCCAAAAAATCCCACCCAGAACGGCCCCAAATTCCTCCTGGAATTCCCAAAAAATCCCATGTGGAACCCTCGGAACATTCCCAGTCCCTCCCAGTTTGATCCCAGTCCCTCCCAGTATAAACAAGTATAAAAATCCCCATTTTTTCCCCATTTTTTTCCAATTTTTTAAAATTTTTCTCCATTTTTTTCCAATTTTTTTCCCGTTTTTTCCTCTCCCAGTCCCTCCCAGTTTGTCCCAATCCATTTCCAGTCCCTCCCAGTATAAAAATCCCATTTTCCCCATTTTTTTTCAATTTTTTCTAATTTTTTCCCCATTTTTTCCCAATTTTCCCCTTTTTTTCCGCTCCCCAGTCCCTCCCAGTTTGATCCCAGTCCCTCCCAGTGCCTCCCAGTCCCTCCCAGTATAAACCAGTAGAAAAATCCCCATTTTTCCCCCATTTCTCCAATTTTTTTCAACTTTTTCCAAATTTTTTTCCCAATTTTCCACATTTTTTCCCCTCCCAGTCAATTCCCAGTCCCTCCCAGTATAAAAAATCTCCATTTTTTTTCAATTTTTTTCCCAATTTTTTCCCAATTTTCCCCATTTTTTCCCATTTTTCCCCCTCCCAGTTTGTCCCAGTTTGATCCCAGTCCCTCCCAGTCCATTCCCAGTCCATCCCAATATAAAAATCCCTGTTTTTTCTCCTTTTTTTCTGATTTTTTTTCAATTTTTCCCATTTTTTCCCCTCCCAGTCCCTCCCAGTTTGATCCCAGTCCATTCCAGTCCATCCCAGTCCATTCCCAGTCCCTCCCAGTACAAACCAGTATAAAAATCCCCATTTTTTTCCAATTTTCCCCATTTTTCCCCTCCCAGTTTGTCCCAGTTTGTTCCCAGTCCCTCCCAGTATAAAAATCTCCCTTTTTTCTTCCTTTTTTTCTCTTTTTTCAACTTTTTTTCAATTTTTTTCAATTTTTTTTCAATTTTTTTTTCAATTTTTTCCCATTTTTTTCCCCTCCCAGTCCCTCCCAGTTTGATCCCATTCCCTCCCAGTCCCTCCCAGTATAAAACCAGTCCACTCACGCCAGCACCAGTGCTCCCAGTACGTCCAGCACGTCCATGTGCACCTGGGGCAGGAGCAGCCCCCGCAGGGGCCCCTCCCCAAACCAGCTCTGGGGGGGGGAAAGACCAGTTTGGACCAGTACGGACCAGTTTGGACCAGAATAAACCAGTTTAAACCAGTTTAAACCAGTAAAAATCAGTGTAAACCAATAAAAACCGATAAAAACCAATAAAACCCAGTACAAACCAGTAAAAACCAATAAAAAGTGGTACTGGGGAGGGTGGGAAACACCAGTATGGACCAGTATGGACCAGTATGGACCAGCATGGACCAGAAAACATCTTTTTTTCAACTCTTTTTGGGGGATTTTTTGGATTATTTTGGGGTAATTTTTGCGCTATTTTTGGGGTTTTCTTCGGTGATTTTGGGGTAATTTTTGGGGAATTTTGGATTATTTTTGGGGCATTTTTTTGATTATTTTTGGGGGATTTTGGAGATATTTTTGGGGGGATTTTTGGATTTTTTTGGGGGGATTTTCGGATTATTTTTGGGGTATTTTGGATGTATTTTTGGGTTATTTTTTTGGGTGATTTTGGGGTAATTTTGGGGGTTTTCGGGGTATTTTGGATGTATTTTTGGGGCATTTTTTAAATTATTTTTTGGGGATTTTTGGGGTAATTTTGCGCTATTTTTGGGGGTTTTTTCGGTGATTTTGGGGTAATTTTTGGGGTTTTTGGGGAATTTTGGATTATTTTTGGGGCATTTTTTGGATTATTTTGGGGGATTTTCGGATTATTTTTGGGGGATTTTCGGATTATTTTTGGGGGATTTTTGGGGTACTTTTGGGATTACTTGGGGGGTATTTTTTGGGGTATTTTGGGATATTTTGAGCTTATTTTCGGAGTACTTTTGGCATTTTTTGGGATATTTTCAGGACATTTTTGGGATATTTTTTGGGACATTTTTGGGACATTTTGGGATATTTTGGACATTTTTGGGTTTTGACTCACCAGGTTCTTGGTGGTGACGTTGAGAGCTCGGCAAAACGAAATCCAAAATGTCCTGAACTGGAACTGTCACTGGGGCCACGAAAATCCTTACTGGGAACGGCAAAACAAACTGGGAATGGACTGGGAATGGACTGGGAATGGGAAAATCGAACTGGGACGGACTGGGAATGGACTGGGAACGGGAAAATCAAACTGGGAGGGACTGGGAATGGACTGGGAATGGACTGGGAAGGACTGGGAATGGACTGGGAATGGGAAAATCAAACTGGGAGGGACTGGGAGGCACTGGGAATGGACTGGGAGGGACTGGGACGGACTGGGAGGGACTGGGAATGGGAAAATCAAACTGGGAGGGACTGGGATGGACTGGGATTGAACTGGGAGGGACTGGGAATGGACTGGGAGGGACTGGGAATGGACTGGGATTGAACTGGGAGGGACTGGGAATGGACTGGCAGAGGATTTGGGGTTCACTGGTGGATTTTGGGGTTGAATTTTGGGGGTTTTTGGGATTCCCAGGGTGGATTTTGGGGATTTTGGCCATTTTTGCTCAGATTTCCACGGGGATTTCGGGGATTTTGGGGTCAGGATATTTTTGGGTGAATTTTGGGGTTTTGGGGTGAATTTTGGGGTTTTTAGGGAGGATTTTCTGT
This sequence comes from Acanthiza pusilla, assembly GCA_036630365.1. Taxonomy (NCBI): domain Eukaryota; kingdom Metazoa; phylum Chordata; class Aves; order Passeriformes; family Acanthizidae; genus Acanthiza; species Acanthiza pusilla. Next base: position 4,997 of record JAXCHO010000860.1, read on the forward strand.
GATTTTGGTCGGATTTCAATACGGATTTTGGGGATTTTTGGTGGATTTTGGCCATTTTTGCTCAGTTTTTGATGGGGATTTTGGGGTCAGGATTTTTTTGGGATGAATTTTGGGGTTTTCGGGGTGAATGTTGGGATTTTTTGGGTGAATTCTGGGTTTTTGGGGTGGATTTTGGGGTGGATTTGAGGATTTCCAGGGTGGATTTTGGTGGATTTTGGGGATTTTTGCTCAGATTTCGATGGGGATTTTGGGATTTTTGAGGATTTCAGGATTTTGGGGTGAATTTTGGGGTTTTTGGGGTGGATTTGGGGGTTTTGGGGTGGATTTTGGGGTGAATTTGGGGCGATTTTGGTTGGATTTCGATGAGGATTTGGGGGATTTTTAGTGGATTTTGGCCATTTTTGCTCAGATTTCCACGGGGATTTCGGGGATTTGGGGGTCAGGATTTTTTTGGGGTGAATTTTGGGGTTTTTGGGGAGGATTTTCTGTGATTTTGGTCGGATTTTGATAGCAATTTTGGCCATTTTTGCTCAGATTTCCACCGGGATTTTGGGGATTTTGAGGTCAGGATTTTTTGGGGTGAATTTTGGGGTTTTGGGGTGAATTTTTGGGTTTTTGGAGAGGATTTTCTGTGATTTTGGTCAGATTTCGATGAGGATTTTGGGGATTTTTGGTGGATTTTGGCCATTTTTGCTCAGATTTCGATGGGGATTTTGGGATTTTCGAGGATTTCAGGATTTTGGGGTGAATTTTGGGGATTTTGGGTACCTGAGGAGCAGCCTGAGCACCTTGCAGAGCCCCGAAAATCGCGAGTGCAGGGTCAGGACTCCTCCGGCGTCGCCGTCCTGGGGAGGAGGCAGCAGCAGCTCCACCCCTGGGCCCTCGTAGGGGAGGGGGTCTGGGGGGCAAAAATCGACCAAAATCAGCCCAAAATCTGCCCAAAATCTGCCCAAATTTACCCCAAATTCAGCCCAAAATCTGCCCAATAATCACTCAAAGTCAGCCCAAAATTATCCTTAAAATTAGCCCAAAATCAGCTCAAAATTCCATCAAAATTCAGCCCAAAATCGCCCAAAATTAACCTTAAAATTCAGTCCAAACTCAGCCCAAAATCTGCCCAAAATCTGCCCAAATTTACCCAAAATTCAGCCCAAATCAGCCCAAAATGAAGCTTAAAATTCAGCCCAAATTCAGCCCAAAATCTGCCCAAAATCTGCCCAAATTTACCCCAAATTCAGCCCAAATCTGCCCAAATTTAGCCCAAATTCAGCCCAAATTCAGCCCAAAATCTGCCCAAATTTACCCCAAATTCAGCCCAAAATCTGCCCAAATTTAGCCCAAATTCAGCCCAAAATCAGCCCAATAATCACGCAAAGTCAGCCCAAATTATCCTTAAAATTAACCCAAAATCAGCTCAAAATTCCATCAAAGTTCAGCCCAAAATCTGCCCAAAATTACCCAAAATTCAGCCCAAATCAGCCCAAAATGAAGCTTAAAATTCAGCCCAAAATCAGCTCAAAATCATCCCAAAATAGCCCAAAACGAACCTTAAAATTAGCCCAAAACCACCCAAAATCAGCCCAAAATGAAGCTTAAAATTCAGCCCAAAATCACCCAAAATCAGCCCAAAATTCAATCAAAATTCAGCCCAAAACCACCCAAAATCAGCCCAAAATCTGCCCAAATTTACCCCAAATTCAGCCCCAAATCAGCCCAATAATCACTCAAAGTCAGCCCAAAATTATCCTTAAAATTAGCCCAAAATCAGCTCAAAATTCCACCAAAATTCAGCCCAAAATCGCCCAAAATCAGCCCAAAATCTGCCCAAATTTACCCAAAATTCAGCCCAAATCAGCCCAAAATTAAGCTTAAAATTCAGCCCAAAATCTGCCCAAAATTCAATCAAAATTCAGCCCAAAACCATCCAAAATCAGCCCCAAAAAAACCCAAAATGACCCCAAACATTCCCAAATCTCCCCCAAATGACCCCAAATCTCCCCCAAATGACCCCAAATCGATCCCAAATGATCCCAAATCGATCCCAAATGATCCAAATTTCCCCAAATGCTCTCACCTGTCTCACATCCCTCGAACAGAGCCCCCAGCAGCCCATGGAGCGTGGCCAGGACAGCCCAAATCACCCCAAAATGATCCCCAAATCACCCCAAAATGACCTCAAATCTCACTCAAATGACCCCAAAATCGATCCCAAAGGACCCAAATCTCCCCAAATGCTCTCCCCTGTCTCACAGCCCTCGAAGAGCAACCCCAGGAGCCCCTGGAGCGTGGCCAGGACAGCCCAAATCACCCCAAAATGACCCCAAATAACCCCAAAATGACCTCAAATCTCTCCCAAAATGACCCCAAGTTGATCCTAAATGACCCCAAATCAATCCCAAATCGATCCCAAATCTCCCAAAATGCTCTCCCCTGTCTCACAGCCCTTGAAGAGCAACCCCAGGAGCTCATGGAGCGTGGCCAGGACTGCCCAAATCACCCCAAAATGACCCCAAACAACCCCAAAACGACCCCAAATCGATCCCAAATGACCCCAAATCGATCCCAAACGACCCCAAATCTCCCCAAATGCTCTCACCTGTCTCACATCCCTCAAACAGAGCCCCCAGGAGCCCATGGAGCGTGGCCAGGACAGCCCCAATCACCCCAAAATGACCCCAAATAACCCCAAAACGACCCCAAATCGATCCTAAATGACCCCAAATCGATCCCAAACGACCCCAAATCTCCCCAAATGCTCTCATCTGTCTCACATCCCTCAAACAGAGCCCCCAGGAGCCCATGGAGCGTGGCCAGGACAGCCCCAATCACCCCAAAATTACCCCAAATGACCCCAAAATGACCCCAAATAACCCCAAAATCAGCTCAAATCTCTCCCAAAATGACCCCAAACAATCCCAAATGATCCCAAATTTCCCCAAAATCCTCTCCCCTGTCTCACATCCCTCAAACAATGCCCCCAGGAGCCCATGGAGCGTGGCCAGGACAGCCCAAATCACCCCAAAATCAGCTCAAATCTCTCCCAAAATGACCCCAAACAACCCCAAATCGATCCCAAACGACCCCAAATCGATCCCAAATGATCCAAATTTCCCCAAATGCTCTCACCTGTCTCACATCCCTCGAACAGAGCCCCCAGCAGCCCATGGAGCGTGGCCAGAACAGCCCAAATAACCCCAAAATGACCCCAAATCGACCCCAAATGACCCCAAATCGATCCCAAATGACCCCAAATCTCACCCAAACGATCCCAAATTTCCCCCAAATGCTCTCACCTGTCTCACAGCCCTCGAACAGAGCCCCCAGGAGCCCATGGAGCGTGGCCAGGACCCCCTGGAGCTGCTGGTGCCAGCACTCGGTGTGCCGCAGCCCCTGCGAGAAGCCGCGGCCCAGCGCCGGCAGCAGCGCGTAGCACTCGCACGCCAGCTAAAAATGGGAAAAAATGGGAGAAAACACGGTTAGGACCCCCAAATTCGGATCCAGGACCCCCAAAAATGGGGTCAGGACCCCCAAAAAACCCCAAAAAGTGACCCAGAACACCCCAAAACACCCCAAAAGTGCCCTGAGGGAAAGCGCGGCCCAGCGCCGGCAGCAGTGCGTAGCACTCGCACGCCAGCTGGGGAAAATGGGAGAAAACAGGAGAAAACGGGGTCAGGACCCCAAATTCTGATCCGGGACCCCCGAAAAATGGGGTCAGGACCCCCAAAAACCCCCAAAAAGTGACCCAGAACAGCCCAAAACACCCCAAAGTGCCCTGCGAGAAGCCGCGGCCCAGCGCCGGCAGCAGCGCAGAGCACTCGCACGCCAGCTGGGGAAAATGAGAGAAAACAGGAGAAAATGGGATTAGAGACCCCAAATTCTGATTCGGGACCCCCAAAAATGGGGTCAGGACCCCGAAAACCCCCAAAAAGTGACCCAGAACACCCCAAAAGTGACTCAGAATGCCCCAAAAGTGACTCAGAACTGCAGCCCAGCGCCGGCAGCACTCACAGCAGATGGGGAAAATGGGGAAAAAATTGGGGAAAATGCTGAAAAATGGGGTCAGAAACCCCAAAAATGAGGCTGGGACCCCGAAATTGTGGTCAGGACCCCCAAAAACCCCCAGAAAGTGACCCAGAACAGCCCAAAAGTGCCCTGAGAGAAGGCGCGGCCCAGCGCCGGCAGCAGCGCAGAGCACTCGCACGCCAGCTAGAAATGGGAAAAAATTGAGAAAAATGGGCAAAAATGGGGTCAGGGAGCAAAAAAATGGGTCAGGACCCCCAAAATTGGGATCGGGGCCCCCGAAAACCCCCAGGAAGTGACCCAGGATACCCAAAAATGACTGAAAATGCCCCAAAATCCTCCCCAAAATCCTCCCCCGAGACTCTCTCAGGACCCACCCCAAATGCCCCGAAATTTCCCCCAAAATCCTCCAAATTTTCCCTAAAATCCTCCCCAAAATCCCCCGAATTTCCCCAAAAATCCTCCCCAAAATCCCCCGAATTTCCCCAAAAAACCTCTCTGAAATCACCCGAATTTCCCAAAAATCCAAAATCCCCCAAATTTCCCCCAAAATCCTCCAAATTTTCCCAAAATCCTCCAAATTTTCCCTAAAATCCTCCCCAAAATCCCCCAAATTTCCCCAAAAAATCCTCCCCAAAATGCCCCCACATTTCCCCCCAAATCCCCAAAATTTTCTCCAAATTTCCCCAAAAAATCCTCCCCAAAATCCCCCAAATTCCACCAAAATCCTCCCCAAACCCCCCCCAAATTCACCCCAGGACCCCAAAATCCTCACCAATTTTCTCCAAATTCCCCAAATTTCCCCAAAAATTCCAAATTTTCCCGAATTTTCCCGAATTTTCCCGAATTTTCCCCAACTCTCACCTGCTGCAGCCTGGGGCTGTCGCTGTCGATTCGAGAGAGGAACTGAGCTGCCAATTTACCCTGGGGGATTAATTAATTAATTTGTTAATTGGGGTCAGTAATTGGGGGAAATTTGGGTAATTAACTTGGGGGAATTTGGAGAAATTTGGAGGATTTAATTTGGGGTAATTTGGGGTAATTAATTTCGGGACAATTGAGGGATTTTGGGGGAATTTGGGGTAATTAATTTGGGGCAATTTGGGATAATTTGGAGTAATTAATTTGGGGCAATTCGGAGGATTTAATTTGGGGTAATTTGGGTAATTAATTTGGGGCAATTTGGGGATTTTGGGGGGTTTAACTTGGGGTAGTTTGGGATAATTAATTTGGGGTAATTTGGGTAATTAATTTGGGGTAATTTGGGGAAATTAATTTGGGGCAATTTGAGGTAATTATTTTGGCCTAATTTGGGATAATTTGGAGTAATTCGGATGACTAACTTAGAATCATTTAGTAAAATTAATTTGGGGTAATCAGAGTAATTAATTAGGGGCAATTAATCTGGGGACAATTTGGGGGAATTTGGCGATTTTGGGGTAATTTGGGAGATTAAATTTGGGGTAATTTGGGGGATTAAATTTGGGGTAATTTAGGGTAGTTTGAGTAATTAACTTGGGGTAATTTGCGATAATTAATTAAAGTAGTTAATTAAGATCTCACCCTCATGGATGCGCAGGCCCCAGGGTCAAAGGTCATTAATTTGAGCTAATTTGGGTAATTTTGGGAATAACTTGGGTAACTAACTTGAGCTAATTTAGGGTAATTAGAGTAATTAATTTTCACTAATTAGGGTCATTAATTAAGGTAATTAATGAGGCTCTCACTCTCATGTATCTGCAGGCCCCAGGGTCAAAGGTCATTAATTTGAGCTAATTTGGGTAATTTTGGGGTAATTTTGGGGGTAACTTGAGTAACCAACTTGAGCTAATTTAGGGTAATTAGGGTGATTAATTTGGGATAATTAGGGTCATTAATTAACGTAATTAATGAAGATCTCACTCTCATGGATCCGCAGGCCCCAGGGTAGAAAATCATTAATTTGAGCTAATTTGGGTAATTTGGGAGTAACTTAGGTAACTAACTTGAGCTAATTTAGGGTAATTAGGGCAATTAATTTGGGGTAATTAGGGTCATTAATTAAGGTAACTAATTAAGATCTCACCCTTATGGATGCGCAGGCCCCAGGGTCAAAGGTCATTAATTTGAGCTAATTTGGGTAATTTTGGGGTAACTTGGGTAACCAACTTGAGATAATTTAGGGTAATTAATTTGGGGTAATTAGGGTCATTAATTAAGGTAATTAATGAAGATCTCACTCTCATGGAGCCACAGGCCCCAGGGTAGAAAATCATTAATTTGAGCTAATTTGGGTAATTTTGGGGTAATTTTGGGGTAACTTGGGCAACCGACTTGAGCTAATTTAGGGTAATTAGGGCAATTAATTTGGGGCAATTAGGGTCATAAATTAAGGTAATTAACGAGGCTCTCACCCTCATGGATCCGCAGGCCCCAGGGTAGAAGGTCAGGCACCATTTGATTCCTTCCAGGGTGGAGACCTCGCACTGGGGGGGAGGGGCAGGTGAGACCCCTCCCCAAATTAACAAAAAACCCCAAAATTCCCCAAATCCAATCCCCAAATTAACCAAAATCCCAAAATCCCCTGGGACCCCTCCCCAAATTCACCAAAATCCCAAAATCCCCTGGGACCCCTCCCCAAATTCACCCAAAAACCCCAAAATCCCCTGGGACCCCTCCCCAAATTCACCAAAATCCCCTGGGACCCCTCCCCAAATTCACCCAAAAATCCCAAAATTCCCAAAAATCCCCAAATTCCCAAAAATACCCCGCAAAAATACCAAAATTCACCCCAAAAACCCCAAAATTCCCCCAAAAAATCCCAAAATTTCCCCCAAAAATACCAAAATTCACCCCAAAAAATCCGGAAATTCACCCCAAAAATCCCAAAATTCCCCCCAAAAAATACCAAAGTTACACTGAATTCCCTCCAGAGTGGACACCTCGCACTGGGGGGGAGGGGCAGGTGAGACCCCTCCCCAAATTCACCCAAAAATCCCAAAATCCCCTGGGACCCCTCCCCAAATTCACCAAAAATCCCAAAATCCCAAAAATCCCCAAATTCACCCAAAATCCCCCGGGACCCCTCCCCAAATTCACCAAAATCCCAAAATCCCCTGGGACCCCTCCCCAAATTCACCCAAAAATCCCAAAATCCCAAAAATCCCCAAATTCCCAAAAATACCCCCCAAAAATACCAAAATTCACCCCAAAAACCCCAAAATTCCCCCCAAAAATCCCAAAATTCACCCCGAAAACCCCAAATCCACCCCAAAATTCACCCCCAAAACCCCAAATTCAGCCCAAATCCAACCCCCAGATCCCCCCGAAGCCCCCAGACCCAATTTAACCTTTCAAATCCCAATTGAATCCCATTTAGTCCCAATTTAATCCCATTTTTACTCATTTTTCCCCCCATTTTTTCACATTTTCACCCCATTTTTTCCCCCAAACCTCCCCAAATCCAACCCCCCCGAAGCCCCCCCGACCCCCCCGAAGCCCCCAGACCCAATTTAACCTCCCATTCACCTCTTTTCCCCCATTTTAATCCCATTTTTACTCATTTTCCCCCCATTTTTTCACACTTTCACCCCATTTTTTCACATTTTCACCCCCAAACCCACCCCAAACCCCCCAAATGTGACCCCCCCGAAGCCCCCAGCCCCAATTGACCTCGGGCCGCAGGGCCAGCAGGGAGGTGAGGATCCCTGGGATGTGGTTGGTGCCGATGTCTCTCGCCAGCTCGGGGAGCTGAGCCGAGAATCGCAGCAGCTCGCGCAGCACCGAGACCCCCAGCGCCACCGTGGGGGGAGGGTCCTGTGACTGGAAGGGTTAAAGATGGTCAGGACCCCTCCCCAAATTAGAGAGAGATCGAAAACAAAAAAAACCCCGCGAAAATCGGATAAAATTTGGGTTAAATGTGTGAAAATGTGAATTTAATTGGGGCTGGGAGACCCCCAGCGCCACCGTGGGGGGAGGGTCCTGCGACTGCAAGGGTTAAACATGGTCAGGACCCCTCCCCAAATTAGAGAGAGTCCCAAAATCCCAAAAACTGCACAAAAATCCATTAAAATTTGGGTTAAATGTGTGAAAAAGTGAATTAAATTGGGGGTGGGAGACCCCCAGCGTCACCGTGGGGAGGGGTCCTGGGACTGCAGGGGTTAAACATGGTCAGGACCCCTCCCCAAATTAGAGAGACCCCAAAAATCCCAAAAACTGCACAAAAATCCGTTAAAATTTGCCCTAAATTTGATAAAATCTGAATAAATTGGGGTTTGATGCCACCCAGAGACCCCCAGGGCCACCGTGGGGGGAGGGTCCTGGGACTGGAAGGGTTAAAAATGGGTCAGGACCCCTCCCCAAATTAGAGAGAGATCAAAAACAAAAAAAACCCCACGAAAATCGGATAAAATTTGGGTAAAATCTGTTAAAATTGACTGGAAATTCGGGGGGGGGACCCCCAGAGCCACCGTGGGGGGAGGGTCCTGGGACTGGAAGGGTTAAAGATCCCTCAGGACCCCTCCCCAAATTAGAGAGAGCCCAAAAATCCCAAAAACTGCACAAAAATCCATTAAAATTTGCCCAAAATTTGATAAAATTGGAATTAAATTGGGGTTTGACGCCACCCAGAGACCCCCAGGGCCAACGTGGGGAGGGGTCCTGCGACTGCAGGGGTTAAAGATGGGTCAGGACCCCTCCCCAAATTAGAGAGACCCCAAAAATCCCAAAAACCGCACAAAAATCTGTTAAAATTTGGGTTAAATGTGTGAAAATGTGAATTTAATTGGGGGTGGGAGACCCCCAGCGCCACCGTGGGGAGGGGTCCTGGCACTGGAAGGGTTAAAGATGGTCAGGACCCCTCCCCGAATTAGAGAGAGATCAAAAATACCAAAAACTGCACAAAAGTCCGTTAAAATTTGCCCTAAATTTGATAAAATGTGAATTAAATTGGGGTTTGATGCCACCCAGAGACCCCCAGCGCCACCGTGGGGGGAGGGTCCTGCGACTGGAAGGGTTAAAAATGGGTCAGGACCCCTCCCCAAATTAGAGAGGCCCCAAAAATCCCAAAAACTGCAAAAAAATCTGTTAAAATTTGCCCGAAATTTGATAAAATTGGAATTAAATTGGGGTTTGACGCCACCCAGAGACCCCCAGGGCCAACGTGGGGAGGGTCCTGGGACTGCAGGGGTTAAAGATGGGTCAGGACCCCTCCCCAAATTAGAGAGAATCCAAAAACAAAAAAACCCCGCGAAAATCGGATAAAATTTGGGTTCAATGTGTGAAAATGTGAATTATATTGGGGGTGGGAGACCCCCAGCGCCACCGTGGGGGGAGGGTCCTGGGACTGCAGGGGTTAAAAATGGGTCAGGACCCCTCCCCAAATTAGAGAGACCCCAAAAATCCCAAATAAACAAAAAAACCCCCGTGAAAATCTGATAAAATTTGGGTTAAATGTGTGAAAATGTGAATTTAATTGGGGGTGGGAGACCCCCAGAGCCACCGTGGGGGGAGGGTCCTGCGACTGGAGGGGTTAAAGATGGGTCAGGACCCCTCCCCAAATTAGAGAGAGATTGAAAACAAAAAAAACCCCGCGAAAATCGGAGAAAATTTGCATTAAATTCATTAAAATTCCTATTAAAATGACTGAGGTTACTCCAGGTGTGTCCCAGGTGTGTCCCCACTGTCCCCAGGTGTCCCCAGGTGTGTCCCCAATGTCCCCAGGTGTGTCCCCAATGTCCCCAGGTGTATCTCAGGTGTGCCCAGGTGTGTCCCCACTGTCCCCAGGTGTCCCAGCTGTCCCCAGATGTGTCCCCACTGTCCCCAGGTGTATCTCAGGTGTCCCCAGGTGTGTCCCCAATGTCCCCAGGTGTGTCCCCAGTGTCCCCAGGTGTGTCCCCAATGTCCCCAGGTGTGTCCCCAATGTCCCCAGGTGTGTCCCCAGTGTCCCCAGGTGTATCTCAGGTGTCCCCAGGTGTGTCCCCACTGTCCCCAGGTGTCCCCAGGTGTATCTCAGGTGTCCCCAGGTGTATCTCAGGTGTCCCCAGGTGTGTCCCCACTGTCCCCAATGTCCCCAGGTGTGTCCCAGGTGTGTCCCCAATGTCCCCAGGTGTATCTCAGGTGTCCCAGGTGTATCTCAGGTGTGTCTCAGGTAACTCACCTGGAGCAGGTGCTGCAGGAGGCGGAGCCAGCCCAGGCAGTGCTACCCCAAACCCCCCAGGTGTGTCCCCACTGTCCCCAGGTGTGTCCCCAATGTCCCCAGGTGTATCTCAGGTGTCCCCAGGTGTCCCAGGTGTATCTCAGGTATCCCCAGGTGTGTCTCAGGTGTGTCTCAGGTAACTCACCTGGAGCAGGTGCTGCAGGAGGCGGAGCCAGCCCAGGCAGTGCCACCCCAAACCCCCCAGGTGTGTCCCCAATGTCCCCAGGTGTGTCTCAGGTGTATCTCCAATGTCCCCAGGTGTGTCCCCAATGTCCCCAGGTGTATCTCAGGTGTCCCCAGGTGTATCTCAGGTGTATCTCAGGTGTCCCCAGGTGTATCTCAGGTGTCCCCAGGTGTCCCCAGGTGTGTCTCAGGTAACTCACCTGGAGCAGGTGCTGCAGGAGGCGGAGCCAGCCCAGGCAGTGCTGCTGGAAGGCCTCGGTTGGGCTCTCGCTCACCAGCAGGGACAGCAGGCACAGCCCCTCGAAGCTGCGACGTGATTGGCTGAGCCGGGACACGCCCCCCGGGCACGCCCCGCCCCGCCCGGCACTCCCCATTGGCTGCTGGGGTTGGAGCCACGCCCCTTTTTCCTTATAAGGGTGTGGCAATGCAGGGCGTGGCTCAGGAATGGAGTCTGATTGGCTGTGGGGAAGCAACGCCCACCATGACACTGCCAACCAATGGGGAACGAGCCACGCCCACCATGACACCGACAGCCAATGGGGAACGAGCCCCACCTGCCGTAATTAAATATGCAATAAAGGCAGCATCTGATTGGCTGGGAAGAAGCCACGCCCACTGTGACACCACCAGCCAATGGGGAACAAGCCCCACCCACCATAGTTAAATATGCCATAAAGGCAACACTTGATTGGCTGCTCAAAGCCCCGCCCACAGCACTAAAGGAATAAAAATGTTGGAAAAGCCACGCCCCCCCTCCTGATTGGCTGTTCCCCACCAAGCCCCACCCCCATAAGATAAACTCTCCCCTCATTGGCTGCTCCCCAGCCAATGGCAGCGCAGCTCTGCTCATTGGCTATGAGCTGGCCCCGCCCCCCAGGCTGTGCCCTCAGCCCCGCCCACCCCACCATGGCAGCCAATGAGGAGGCGGCAGGGCGGGGCAGGGCGGGGCGGTCCCCGCGCTCTGATTGGCTGGCGCAGCTGTCACTCACCGAGTCTTCATGGAGCCCAGGCGAGCGTTGGTGACACCGAGGAGACCCCCGAGGGCAGCCTGGGGACAGAGAGGTCACTCAGGGGTCAGGGGTCACTCAGGGTCACTTAGGGGTCAGGGGTCACTCATTGGTCAGGGGTCACTCAGGGGTCAGGGGTCACTCAGGGATCACTCATTGCTCACTTGAGTCATTCATTGGTCACTCAGGGTCACTCAGGGGTCACTCGGGGGTCACTCAGGGGTCAGGGGTCACTTGGGGGTCACTCGGGGTCACTCAGGCGTCAGGAGTCACTCAGGGGTCAGGGGTCACTCAGGGGTCAGGGGTCACCGAGGGGTCACTCAGGGGTCACTCATTGGTCACTCAGGGGTCAGCAAAAGGTCCCCAGGGGTCATTGGGGTGTCCTGGGAGGGCTCAGGGGTCAGTGAGGTCAGGAGGGTCCCCAGGGGTCACTGGGGGGTCAGGGGGAGTGAGCGGAAGTCACGTGGGATGATGGGAAGTGGGGCGGGGCCTTGGGGGGACTTCCGGCGCTGGGGGGGAGGAGTCGCATTCTATTGGGGGCCGCAGGTCCCAATCCGAGGGGAAACGGCGACCCCTGAGGGAGGGTCCCGATCCCTGAGGGGACACGGCGATCCCTGAGGGGACATGGTGACCCCTGAGGGGACATGGTGACCCCTGGGGGAGGGTCCCGACCCCTGAGGGGACACAGTGATCCCTGAGGGGACACGGTGACCCCTGAGGGGACACGGCGATCCCTGAGGGGGGATCTGATCCCTGAGGAGGGTCCCGATCCCTGAGGGACGGTCCCGATCTCTGAGGGGACATGGTGACCCCTGAGGAGGGTCCTGATCCCTGAGGGGACATGGCGATCCCTGAGGGAAAACAGAGATCCCTGAGGGAAGGTCCTGATCCCTGAGGGGACATGGTGACCCCTGAGGAGGGGTCCTGATCTCTGAGGGGACACGGTGATCCCTGAGGAGGGTCCCGATCCCTGAGGGGAGACGGTGACCCCTGAGGGAGGGTCCTGATCCCTGAGGGGACATGGTGATCCCTGAGGGGACACAGCGATCCCTGAGGGGACACGGTGATCCCTAAGTGGGGATCTGATCTCTGAGGGAAGGTCCTGATCCCCGAGGGGACACAGCGATCCCTGAGGGGGGATCTGATCCCTGAGGGGACATGGTGATCCCTGAGGGGGGGTCCCGATCCCAGAGGGGAAATGGCGATCCCTGAGGAGGATCCCAGTTTTTGAGAGAATGTCCTGTTCTCTGAGAAGGGGTCCCGATCCCTGAGGAGGGTCCCAATCCCTGAGGGGAAATGACCATCCCTGAGGGAAGGTCCTGATCCCTGAGGGGAGGCCGCAATCCCTGAGGGAGGGATCCATTCTCGGAGGGGAAATGACCATCCCTGAGGAGGTTCCTGGTTTTTGAGAGAAGGTCCCATTCTCTGAAAAGGTGTCCCAATCCCTGAGGGGAAATGGTGATCCCTGAGGGGGGATCCGATGTCTGAGGGAGGTCCCGATCTCTGAGGGGGAATGGCGATCCCTGAGAGAGGGATTCCATCCATGAAAGGAGTCCCAATCCCTGAGGGGAAATGGCGATCTCTGAGGGAGGCATCCGATCCATGAGGGGAATTCCCAATCTCTGAGGGGATGCCGCGATCCCTGAGGAGGTTCCCGGTTTTTGAATTAATGTCCCGTTCTCTGAGAAGGGGTCCCGAACCCTGAGGGGGATCTCGGTTTTTTGCACGGGGTCCCGATCCCTGAGGAGGAATGGCGATCCCTGAGGGAAAATGGCGACCCCTGAAGGGAAAACGGTTCCCTGAGGAGGGATCCGATCCCTAACGGGAGGTCCCGGTTTTTTGAGGGGGTCCCGATCCCTGAGGAGGAATAGCGATCCCTGAGGGAAAATGGCGACCCCCAGAGGGAGAAACCGTTCCCTGAGGGGAGGTCCCGTTCCCTGAGGGTGGTCCCGATCCCTGAGGGGAGGTCCCGATCCCTGAGGGGAGGTTCCGGTTTTCGGTGGGGGGGTCCCGTTCCGTGCGGAGAGGCTCCCCTGCCGCCCCACCCCCGGCGGTACCTGGGTGCCGGCGCTGTCGCGGAGGCCGCGGACGATCCCCGGGATCGCCCGGCGGTGCGGGGGCAGCGCCGAGAGCGCCGAGAGCGCCTCGAGCAGCGGCGCGGCCGGAGGGGCCCGCGGGGCCGCCACCGCCGCCATCGCTGCTCCTCCACCGGCGCCGCGCGATGACGTCACAGCGCGGGAAAAACGGGGGCGGGACCTGCGTGAGGGAGAGTGGGCGGGGCCTCGAGAGCAGCGCCAAAATAGGGGATAAGGGGCGTGGCCTAAGGGCGAGATGACTACAAAAGGAAAGAAAGGGCGTGGCCTAGCATTGAGGTGCTATAAAAGGGAATAAGGGGCGTGGCTTTTATGAGGGGAGACGTGCAAAGGAAAAAATTGGCCTCCCAAAGTCACCCCCCCCACAGCTGAGCCTGAGGGAGATCGAAAACGCCGCGGGGCCTTTGTGGTGAATAAACCCTCGGAATGGAGCTGGGCGCGATTTTGGGGCGCTTTCGGATGGTTTTGGGGCGGATTTGAGGCGATTTCCGCGGTTTTCTGCTGCCTTCCGGCCTCGGAGGACCTAAAACCAACGAGACTCCGCGGAGCGGCGGCTAGAGAGGGAGGCACCACCATCAAGTTCCGCCTAGAGCGTCTCCCGGGAGAGGCTTTTCCTGTCACGTGACGCAAACGCCGCGCTGCTATAGGCGGAGAGGACCGGAAGTGGCCTGAGGAGCGCGGAAGCGGCGGCGGCGCGGGAGGCATGGCGGGGTTCGGTGTGGCGAACGAGAGGCTGCGGGCGCTGGAGGAGCTGGAGAGGGAGATCGGAGCCTCGCTGCAGAGCGCCGGTGAGGGGCGGGGCCTGCGGGAGGGGCGGGGCCTCGCTGCAGAGCGCCGGTGAGGGGGCGGGGCCTCCGGGAGGGGCGGGGCCAACGGGAGGGGCGGGGCCTGCGGGAAGGGGCGGGGCCGCGGTGGTTTGGAGAGCTCAGGGAGTCACTTCCGGGTTTTGTGGGGGCGGGGCTAAAAGGGGCGGGGTTACGGGGGTGTGGCCTGAATGTGGGTGTGGTCACCATCTAGGTGAGCCTTGGGGAGGCCCAAAATGGGGTCAGAGGTCACGGAGAGGGGTCAGGGTCGGGGTCATGAGGGTCCCAGGTGTGCCCAGGTGTGCCCAGGTGTGCCCAGGTGTGTCCACAATGTCCCCAGGTGTGCTCAGGTGTGACCCAGGTGTGCTCAGGTGTGACCCAGGTGTGCCCAGGTGTGACCCAGGTGTGTCCACAGGCTCGGTGATCCTGGAGCTGTCCAAGGAGAAGCCCCAGGAATGTCACCTGGATCGCCCGGGGGGTGGTTGGGTGTGCCCCAGGTGTGCCCCAGGTGTGCCCAGGTGTGCCCAGGTGTGACCCAGGTGTGTCCGCAGGCTCGGTGATCCTGGAGCTGTCCAAGGAGAAGCCCCAGGAACGTCACCTGGATCGCCAGGCCGCTCAGTTCGGCGCCGCCGTGGCCAAGGTGGAGGCTGAGCTCTCGGCCCAGATCCGATACCTGACACAGGTGAGGCCCGGGCAGTCCCAGGTGCGGTTTTTGGGGGTCTCAGGTGGGGTTTGGGGGGTCTCAGGTGGGGTTTGGGGGATCTCAGGTGGGGTTTGGTGGTCCCAGGTGGGTTTGGGAGGGCCACAGGTGAGTTTAGGAGGGCTGCAGGTGAGTTTTGGGGTGAATTTTTGGGGTTTTGGGGTAGATTTTCAGGTTTTTGGGGTGGGATTTTTTGGGTTTTTCAGGCTCTCAGGTGTGTCCCTCACCTGCGCAGGTGGCCACGGGGCAGCCCCACGAGGGCTCGAGCTGCACCCCCAGAGTGAGGATTTGGGATTTGGTGTTTTTTGATTGGATTTTGGTGTTTTTGAGGTTGGATTTTAGGGTTTCTGGGGTTTTTGGGGTGGAATTTTTGGGATTTTGGGTATTCCAGGCTCTCAGGTGTGTCCCTCACCTGCGCAGGTGAGGCCACGGGGCAGCCCCAGAGTGAGGATTTGGGTTTTTGGGGTGAATTTTTAGGTTTTTCGGGTGGAATTTTGGGGTTTCTGGGGTTTCTGGGGTGGAATTTTTGGGATTTCGGGGTTTCCAGGCTCTCAGGTGTGTCCCTCACCTGCGCAGGTGGCCACGGGGCAGCCCCACGAGGGCTCGAGCTACGCCGCGCGCAAGAGCTGCCAGCTCGCCCTCAACCGCCTCGACTACGCCCGGCGGCGCCTGGCCGAGCTCGCCCGAGCCTGCGAGGCCATGCTGGAGCCCTGACACACCTGGGGACACCTGGGGACACACCTGGGACACACCTGGGGACACCTGGGGACACACCTGGGGACACCTGGGACACACCTGGAGTGATTTCAGAGCTTCTACGGACGCTAAAACTTGGAAAAATTGGAATTTATTGGGACTTTAATGGGATTTTTATGGCATGTGACACACCTGGGGACACCTGGGGACACACCTGGGACACACCTGGGGACACCTGGGACACACCTGGAGTGATTTCAGAGCTTCTACAGTCACCGAAATCTGAAAAAATGGGAATTTTTTGGGGTGGGACACCGTGGGGACAGAGCTGGCATGAGCCTGCGAGGCCATGCTGGAGCCCTGACACACCTGGGACACACCTGGGACACACCTGGGGACACACCTGGAGTGACCTCGGAGTGATTTCAGAGCTTCTACGGACGCTGAAACTTGGAAAAATTGGAATTTATTGGGACTTTAATGGGATTTTTATGGCATGGGACACACCTGGGGACACCTGGGGACACACCTAGGATGGTCCTGGAGCTTCTAAGGACACTAAAACGTGGAAAAATGGGAATTTATTGAGATTTTTATGGCATGTGACACACCTGGGGACATCGTGGGACACCTTGGGGACACCTGGGGACACACCTGGGACACCTGGGAGACACCTGGAGTGATTTCAGAGCTTCTACAGTCACCGAAATCTGAAAAAATGGGAATTTTTTGGGGTGGGACACCGTGGGGACAGAGCTGGGCCGAGCCTGCGAGGCCATGCTGGAGCCCTGACACACCTGGGGACACCTGGGGACACCTGGGACACACCTGGAGTGACCTCGGAGTGATTTCAGAGCTTCTACGGACGCTGAAACTTGGAAAAATTGGAATTTATTGGGACTTTAATGGGATTTTTATGGCATGTGACACACCTGGGACACCTGGGACACACCTGGGGACACCTGGGACACACCTGGGATGGTCCTGGAGCTTCTACGGACACTAAAACGTGGAAAAATTGGGATTTATTGAGATTTTTATGGTATGTGACACGCCTGGGGACATCGTGGGACACCTTGGGGACACCTGGGGACACACCTGGGACACCTGGGACACACCTGGGGACACCTGGGGACACACCTGGAGTGATTTCAGAGCTTCTACAGTCACCGAAATCTGAAAAAATGGGAATTTTTGGGGGTGGGACACCGTGGGGACAGAGCTGGCCCGAGCCTGCGAGGCCATGCTGGAGCCCTGACACACCTGGGGACACCTGGGGACACCTGGGACACACCTGGGGACACCTGGAGTGACCTCGGAGTGATTTCAGAGCTTCTACGGACGCTGAAACTTGGAAAAATTGGAATTTATTGGGACTTTAATGGGATTTTTATGGCATGGGACACACCTGGGGACACCTGGGGACACACCTGGGGACACCTGGGGACACACCTGGGGACACACCTGGGGACACACCTGGGGACACACCTGGGGACACACCTGGGGACACACCTGGGATGGTCCTGGAGCTTCTACGGACACTAAAACGTGGAAAAATGGGAATTTATTGAGATTTTTATGGCATGTGACACGCCTGGGGACATCGTGGGACACCTTGGGGACACCTGGGGACACACCTGGGACACCTGGGACACACCTGGAGTGACCTCGGAGTGATTTCAGAGCTTCCACGGACACCAAAATATGGAAAAATTGGAATTTATTGGGATTTTTATGGCGTGGGATACACCTGGGACACACCTGGGGCACACCTGGGGACATCGTGGGACACCTGGGGACACACCTGGGGACACCTGGGGACACCTGGAGTGACCTCGGAGTGATTTCAGACACCAAAACCTGGAGAAATTGGAATTTATTGAGATTTTCATGGCATGTGACATTTTGGGGACATCGTGGGACACCTTGGGGACACCTGGGGACACACCTGGGACACCTGGGGACACCTGGAGTGACCTCAGAGTGATTCCAGACACCGAGATTTGGAAAAGATGGGAATTTATTGAGATTTTTATGGCATGTGACATTTTGGGGACATCGTGGGACATCTCCAGGAGCACCTGCGAGCCTTGGGGACACCTGGGGACACACCTGGAGTGACCTCGCAGTGATTTCAGACACCAAAACCTGGAGAAATGGGAATTTATTGAGATTTTCATGGCATGTGACACCTTGGGGACATCTCCAGGAGCACCTGTGAGCCTTGGGGACACCTGGGGACACCTTGGGGACATCGTGGGACACACCTGGGGACACACCTGGGACACACCTGGAGTGATTTTGGATACCAAAATGTAGAGAAATGGGAATTTATTGAGATTTTCATGGATTGTGACATTTTGGGGACATCGTGGGACATCTCCAGGAGCACCTGTGAGCCTTGGGGACACCTGGGGACCTTTGGGGACACACCTGGAGTGACCTCGGAGTGATTTCAGTCTCTAAAATTTGGAAAAATGAGAATTTATTGGCACTTTAGTGGGATTTTTTTGGAATGTGACATTTTGGGGACACCCCCAGTGCCACCCCCGCCTTGGGGACACCCCGGAATAAAAGGGACACCGCGGTGGCCTTCACACCTCGGGGGGCTCAGAGATTTTTGGGGTCTTGGGGGGAAATTTTGGGGTCCTGGAGGGAAAATTTGGGGTCCCAGGGAGGAATTTTGGGGTCCCAGGGAGGAATTTTGGGGTCCCTGGGAGGAATTTGGGGGTCCCAGCAGAAATTTTGGGGTCCTGAGAGGAAATTTTTGGGTCCTGGAAGGAAAATTTGGGGTCCCAGAAGGATTTTGGGGGTCCCAAAATTCCCCAAAATTCCCCAAAAAGTTTCGGTTTCTGTTTCATTCTCGGGCGGGGGCTCGTGATGACGTCATGGTATCGGTGACGTCACTGGGCGGAGGTCACGAGGTCGCTCCCACCCGGAGTGGGTGTGGCTTCCTTCCCCGACCACGCCCACCTCATTGATAGTCTGTCGATCAGTGCTGGGGGCGTGGCTACGGTGGGTTGGATGATGTCACCGCCCGGGTTGGGGGGGAGGGGGGCCCAAAATTCACCTGGGGACCCCAAAAATTCACCTGGGGACCCCCAAATCCCCCCAGAATCCTCCCCAAAATGCCCCAGGACCCCCCAAAAGTCCCCAATTAACCCCAAAGTCCCTCCAGGACCCCCCAACCCCCCCCAGGACCCCCCAAATCCTCCAAAATCCCCCGGGACCCCCCAAAATCCCCCCCAAAATCTGCCCAGGGTCCCCCCAAAGCCTCCCAGGACCCCCTAAATCTCACCCAAATCCCCCAAAAATCCCCCCAGGACCCCCAAACCCACCCAGGACTCCCCAAAATCCCCCCCAGAATCCCCCAGGACCCTCAAATCCCCCCCAGGACCCCCTAAATCCCCCCAAACCCCCTCAGGGCTCCCCAAATCCCCCCAAAAATCCCCAAAACTCCCTCCAAACCTTCCCCAGGACCCCCCAAATTCCCTCAAGACCCTCCCCAAATCCCCCCAGGACCCCCAAAAGCACCCCAGGACCCTCCAAAGTCCCCTAAAATCAGCCCCAAGACCCCCAAATGCACCCAGGACCCCCAAATCTCCCCCAAATCCCCCCAAAATCCCCCCAAACGTCTCCCAAAATCCCCCAGGACGCCAAAAATCCCCCAATTTCCCCCCAAAATCCCCCTCAAGACCCCCAAAATCCCCCCAAGACACCCCAAATCCCCCCACCCCCCCCCAAACTGCCCCAAAATCCCTCAGGACCCTCCAAACTCCCCCCAAATCCCCCAATTTCCCCCCAAAATCTCACCCAAAATCCCCCCAGGACCCCCCAAATTCCCCCCAAACTCCCCCAAGACCCCAAAATCCCTCCCAAACCCCCCAAATCCCCCCAAAATCCCCCGATTCCCCCCAAATCCCCCCAGGACCCCCAAAATCTCACCCAGGACCCCCCCAAACTTCCCCAAAATCACCCCAGGACCCCCCAAATCCCCCAATTTCCCCCCAAAATCTCACCCGAACTCCCAAAATTCTCCCCAGGACCCCCAAATTTCCCCCCAAATCCCCCCTCCCCTCCCCCCCGGGCGTGTCCCCGCCCCACCCCTGCCCTTTGCCCCCTCCCCCCCCACCCCTCCCCCATTTATGGCTCCCCTCGGGCCGCGCCCGTGACGTCAGCGCTGACGTCATCGGCCAGGTATTTACCTGGGCGCTCACCTTTGCCCCCCCCCGACCCCACCTGGAGCCGAGGCTGGGCCTGCAGGTGAGTCCTGGGGAGCCTATGGGATCCATAGGGGATCGATTGGGGATTCAGAGGGGATCGATTGGGGATCGATTGGGAAATTGATCAGGAATTGGTAGAGAATTGATAGAGAATTGATCAAGAATTGATAAGATTGACAGGTGCGCTCACCTGTGCCCCTCCCCCCCGGCCCCACCTGGAGCTGAGGCTGGGCCTGCAGGTGAGTCCTGGGGAGCCTATGGGATCCATAGGGGATCGATTGGGGATCGATTGGGAAATTGATTTGGAATTGATTGGGAACTGATAGAGAATTGATCGGGAATCAATTGGGAATTGATAAGCGATTGGTAGGGGATTGATAAGGGATTGATAGGGGAGGGGGAGGGGCGCGGTTGTTTCCTGGGGGGTCCCTAAAGGATCCATAGGGGATCGATAAGATCGACAGGTGATCGAGAGGGGATCGATGGGGAATTTGTGAGATTGATAAGGAATTGGTACGGAATTGATAAGACCGATTGGGGATCGATGGGGTGGGGGAGGGGCCCTGCCACTTCCTGGGAGGGCCCTAAAGGCTCTGGGGGGGAGCTATAGGATCCATAGGGGACCCATTGGGGATCCTGGGGAAGATCCGTAGGGGATCCATAGGGCCTGGGGGTGCTCTGTAGGGAATCTATAGGGCCCCAGGGCCGTCCATAGGGGCCCAGGGCTGTCCATAGGGTCCCCATAGGGGTTCCAGGTGCTCCATAGGGGCCCCAGATGGTCTATAGGGTCCCCCCGGTGCTCCACAGGGGCCCCAGGGCTGTCCATAGTGTCCCCATAGGGGTTCTGGGTGCTCTATAGGGCCCCAGGGCTGTCCATAGGGTCCCCATAGGGGTTCTGGGTACTCTATAGGGCCCCAGGCCCATCCATAGGATCCCCACAGGGGTTCCGGGTGCTCCATAGGGGCCCCAGGGCTGTCCATAGTGTCCCCATAGGGCCTCAGGGCCATCCATAGGGGCCCCAGGCCCATCCATAGGGTCCCCATAGGGGTTCAGGGTACTCTATAGGGTCCCCAGGCCTGTCCATAGTGTCCCCATAGGGCCTCAGGGCTGTCCATAGGGGCCCCAGGGCTATCCATAGGGTCCCCATAGGGGTTCTGGGTGCTCTATAGGGCCCCAGGCCCATCCATAGGGTCCCCATAGGGGTTCCGGGTGCTCCATAGGGTCCCCAGATGGTCTATAGGGTCCCCCCGGTGCTCCACGGGGGCCCCAGGCCCATCCATAGTGTCCCCATAGGGGTTCCGGGTACTCCATAGGGGCTCAAGACCCATCTATAGGCTCCCCCAGTGCTCCATAGGGTCCCCAGGCCCATCCATAGGGTCCCCATAGGGTCCCCAGATGGTCTATAGGGTTCCCAGCCCCAACCATAGGGTCCCCATAGGGGTTCCGGGTGTTCCATAGGGTCCCCAGATGGTCTATAGGGAACCCCAGGTGCTCCATAGGGTCCCAGGCCCATCCATAGGATCCCCACAGGGGTTCCAGGTGCTCCATAGGGTCCCCCAGATGGTCTATAGGGTCCCCAGGCCCATCCATAGGGTGTCCATAGGGGTTCTGGGTGCTCCATAGGGTCCCCAGGCCCATCTATAGGCTCCCCCAGGTGCTCCATAGGATCCCAGGCCCATCCATAGGGTCCCCATAGGGTCCCCCAGTGTCCCATAGAGTCCCCAGGCCCATCCATAGGGTCCCCATAGGCTCCCCCAGGTGCTCCATAGAGTCCCCAGGCCCATCCATAGTGTCCCCATAGGCTCCCCCAGTGCTCCATAGGGGCCCCACGTGGTCCCCAGGGTGCCCAGGGAGACCTTTGGGGTGTCGGGGCTGATCCATAGGTGCCCATAGGGACCCGCAGGGGTTCCTGGAGATCCATAGGTGCCCATAGGGATCCCTAGGTGCCTATAGAATACCTGTAGAGGTTCTCAGGGTGCCCCCAGGGATCCATAGGTGCCCATGGGGGGCCCACAGGAACCTGCAGGGTTCCATAGGTGCCCACGGAGATCCATAGGCTCTCTATGGGATCCATAGGGTCTCTGTGGGATCAGTCAGTGTCCATAGGGATCCTATAGGATCCATAGGTGTCCATGTGATCTCCACAGGTCCCCGATGGCGTCCGGGGGGCTGCAGGCGCTGGGGCTGGTGCTGGCCCTGGCCGGCTGGGTGGCACTGGTGGCACTGTCCCATAGTGTCCCTATGGGGTCTGTCACTATCTATAGGGTCTCTATAGGATCTCTATAGGGTCTCTATGGTCTCCATAGGTCCCCGATGGCGTCCGGGGGGCTGCAGGCGCTGGGGCTGGCGCTGGCCCTGGCCGGCTGGGTGGCCCTGGTGGCCCTGGTGGCACTGGTGGCACTGTCCCATTGGGTCCCCATAGCATCCATCACTGTCCATAGGGTCCCTATAGGATCCATAGGTGTCCATGTGATCTCCACAGGTCCCCGATGGCGTCCGGGGGGCTGCAGGCGCTGGGGCTGGCGCTGTCCCATGACATCCATAGGTGTCCCTATGGGATCTGTCACTATCTATAGGATCTCTATAGGGTCTCTATAGGATCCCTGGTCTCCACAGGTCCCCGATGGCGTCCGGGGGGCTGCAGGCGCTGGGGCTGGCGCTGGCCCTGGCCGGCTGGGTGGCGCTGGTGGTACTGGTGGCACTGCCCCATAGGCTCTGTCACTGTCCATAGGTGTCTATAGGCTCTCTATGGAATCCATCAGTATCTATAGGGTCTCTATAGGGTCTCTATAGGGTCTCTATGGTCTCCATAGGTCCCCGATGGCGTCCGGGGGGCTGCAGGCGCTGGGGCTGGTGCTGGCCCTGGCCAGCTGGGTGGCCCTGGTGGCCCTGGTGGCACTGGTGGCACTGTCCCATTGGGTCCCCATAGCATCCATCACTGTCCATAGGGTCCCTATAGGATCCATAGGTGTCCATGTGATCTCCACAGGTCCCCGATGGCGTCCGGGGGGCTGCAGGCGCTGGGGCTGGCCCTGGCCGGCTGGGTGGCGCTGGTGGCACTGTCCCATAGGGTCCCTATGGGATCAGTCACTATCTATAGGGTTTCTATAGGGTCTCTATAGGGTCTCTGATCTCCATAGGTCCCCGATGGCGTCCGGGGGGCTGCAGGCGCTGGGGCTGGCGCTGGCCCTGGCCGGCTGGGTGGCCCTGGTGGCACTGGTGGCACTGTCCCATAGGGTCCCCATAGCATCCATCACTGTCCATAGGGTCCCTATGGGATCCATAGGTGTCCATGTGATCTCCATAGGTCCCCGATGGCGTCCGGGGGGCTGCAGGCGCTGGGGCTGGCGCTGGCCCTGGCCGGCTGGGTGGCGCTGGTGGCAGCCACGGCGCTGCCGCAGTGGGAGGTGTCATCGTTCGCTGGTGACAACATCATCACCGCCGTGGTGACATGGAGGGGACTGTGGATGAGCTGCGTCAGCCAGAGCACGGGACAGCTCCAGTGCAAGAGTTATGATTCTGTGCTGGCCCTGCCAGGTGACACTGGGGACATCGGGGACACTGGGGGTGTCAGGGACATTGGGGGGATTGGGGACATTGGGGACACTGGGGACAGTGGGGACTGTGGATGAGCTGCGTCAGCCAGAGCACCGGGCAGCTCCAGTGCAAGAGCTACGACTCCGTGCTGGCACTGGCAGGTGACACTGGGGACACTGGGGACACTGGGGGGATTGGGGACAATGGGGACAGTCAGAGCACAGGACAGCTCCAGTGCAAGAGTTATGATTCTGTGCTGGCCCTGGCAGGTGACACTGGGGACACTGGGGACACTGGGGACACCGGGGGGATCAGGGACACTGGGGACACTGGGGACACTGGGGACATTGGGGACTGTGGATGAGCTGCGTCAGCCAGAGCACGGGCCAGCTCCAGTGCAAGAGCTACGACTCCGTGCTGGCCCTGGCAGGTGACACTGGGGACACTGGGGACACTGGGGACACCGGGGGGATCAGGGACACTGGGGACACTGGGGACACTGGGGGTGTCAGGGACATTGGGGACACTGGGGACACTGGGGACAGCCAGAGCACCGGGCAGCTCCAGTGCAAGAGCTATGATTCTGTGCTGGCACTGGCAGGTGACACTGGGGACACCGGGGACATTGGGGGGATTGGGGACACTGGGGACACTGGGGACACTGGGGACATTGGGGACAGCCAGAGCACCGGACAGCTCCAGTGCAAGAGCTACGACTCCGTGCTTGCCCTGGCAGGTGACACTGGGGACATTGGGGACACTGGGGACACTGGGGACACTGGGGACACTGGGGACTCTGGGGACATTGGGGACAGCCTGGGGACATTGGGGACATTGGGGACATTGGGGACTCAGGGCAGCTCCATTGGTGGGAATTGGGAGATGTCTCTCTGTCCCCATCCCTGTCATTGTCACCATCCCTGGCCCTGTCCTGTCTCTGTTCCTGTCATTGTCCCCATCGCTGTCCCCATCCCTGTCCCGTCCCTGTCCCCATCCCTGTCCTTGTCCCCATCCCTGTCATTGTCACTGTCACCGCCCCTGTCCTCTCCATCCTGATCCCCATCCCTGTCCCCTGTGTCCCCATCCTTGTCATTGTCCCATCCTGTCCCCTCTGTCCCATTCCCTGTCGCTGTCCCCATCGCTGTCATTGTCACCATCCCCATCCCTGTCCCCATTCCTGTCCCCATCCCGGTCCCTATCCTCTCTGTCCCTGTCACTGTCCCCATCCTGTCCCCATCCTCTGTCCCCATCCCTGTCCCTGTCCCTGCCATTGTCCCCTCCCTGTCACCATCACCTCCCTGTCCCTGTCATTGTCCCTGTCCCTGCCACGGTCCCCATCCCTGTCCATGTCCCTTATCCCTGTCATTGTCCCCTCCCTGTGCCTGTCACCATCACCTTCCTGTCTGTGTCATTGTCCCCTCCCTGTCCCCTCCCTGTCCCTTACCCCATTCCCTGTCACTGTCACCTCCCTGTCCCTGTCCCTGTCCCCTCCCTTATCCCTGTCTCTGTCATTGTCGCCTCCCTGTCCCCTCTGTCCCCTCCCTGTCCCGTCCCTTTTCCCTCTGTCCCTGTCATTGTCCCCATCCCTGTCTTGTCCCATCCCTGTCCCTGTCATCGTCCCCTCCCTGTCCCTGTCATTGTCCCCTCTGTCCCTGTCCTCTCTGTCCCCATCCCTGTCCCCTCTGTCCCTGTCCTCTCTGTCCCCATCCCTGTCCCCTCTGTCCCTGTCCTCTCTGTCCCCATCCCTGTCCCCTCTGGCCCTGTCCCCTCTCTGTCATTGTCCCCTCCCTGTCCCCTCTCTGTCATTGTCCCCTTCCTGTCCCTGTCATTGTCCCCTCTGTCCCTGTCCCATTCCCTGTCCCCTTCCTGTCCCTGTCCCCTCTGTTCCTGTCCTCTCTGTCCCCATCCCTGTCCCCTCTGGCCCTGTCCCCTCCCTGTCATTGTCCCCTCCCAGTCCCTGTCCCTGTCCCCTCCCTGTCCCTGTCCCTGTCCCCTCCCAGTCCCTGTCCCTGTCCCCTCCCAGTCCCTGTCCCTGTCCCCTCCCTGTCACTGTCCCTGTCCCCTCCCAGTCCCGGGACGCTCCCAGGCCAAAGGTCGTTCTGGGGAGGCCATAAAGAGGTGACAGCAAAGTGTCACCAACTGCCACCAACTGCCACCAACTGCCACTGAGAGTGACCGAGAGTGACCCCGGGAGGGGACGGGAACGCCCTGGGACCCCAAAATCAACTCTGGGACCCCAAAATCGACCCTGGGACCCCAAAAATTGATCCCGGGACCCCAAAAATCAACACCGGGAACCCAAAATTCACCCCGGGACCCCAAAAATCAACCCCGGGACCCCAAAAATCAACTCTGGGACCCCAAAAATCAACCCCGGGAATCAAAAAATTGATCCTGGGACTCCAAAAATCCACCCCGGGACCCCAAAAATCAACACCGGGACCCCAAAAATCAATGTCGGAAACCCAAAAATCAATGCTGGGATCCCAAAATTGATCCTGGGACCCCAAAAAATCAACCCCAGGAATCCCAAAATCAACCCTGGGACCCCAAAAATCAGCACCGGGACCCCAAACTCCCCTAAATCTCCCCCAAATCCTCTCCAGGACCCCCCAAATTCCCCCTAACCCCCCAAATTCCCCCCCCAGCTCACCTGCAGGCCACGCGGGCGCTCCTGGTGGTCTCGGGGGTCCTGGGCCCCCCCAAATCCTCCCCCAAACCTCCCCAAACTCTGCTAAATCCCCTCTAGGACTCCCCAAATTCCACCTGATCTCCCCCAAGACCCCCCAAATCCCCCCTGGGCCCTCCCAAATGCCCTCCAGGACCCCCCAAACCTCCTCTGTGATCCCCCAAAACCCCCCCAAAGCCCCTCTAAATCCCCCCAGGACCCCCCAAATCTCCCCCAAATCCCCTCGGTGACCCCCAAATCCCCCCCAAATCCCCTCTAAATCCCCCTAGGACCCCCCAAATCCCCCCTAAATTCCCCACAGGACCCCCCAAATCCCTTGAGTGATCCCCAAATTCCCCCCCAGCTCACCTGCAGGCCACGCGGGCGCTCCTGGTGGTCTCGGGGGTCCTGGGCCCCCCCAAATCTCCCCCAAATCCTCTCTGTGATCCCTCAAATCCCCTCCAGGACCCCCCAAATCTCCCCTGTGACCCCCAAATCCTCCCCAAATCCCCCCAGGACCCCCCAAACCTCCCCAAAATCCCCTCGGTGACCCCCAAATTCCCCCCAAATCCCCTTCAATCTCCCCCAAACCTCTCCAATCCCCCCCAACTCCCCCAACTCCCTCCCAAATCCCCTCCGGGACCCCCCAAATGTCCCCCAAATCCCCTCAAATGTCCCCAAATCCCCCCCAAATTCCCTCTAACCCCCCCAAATTCCCCCTAAATCCCTCCAGGACCCCCCAAATCTCCCCCAAATTCCCCCAAAACCCCCTCAAATCCCCCCTGGGCCCCCCCAAATTGCCCCTAACCCCCCAAATTCCCCCCCAGCTCACCTGCAGGCCACGCGGGCGCTCCTGGTGGTCTCGGGGGTCCTGGGCCCCCTGGCGCTGGCGGCGGCCGTGGGGGGCATGAAGTGCACGCGCTGCGGCGGCGACGACCCCCGCAGGAAAGCCAAGGTGGCGGCGGCGGGGGGCGTGCTCTTCCTGCTGGCAGGTGAGGGGGACCCCCGAAATGGGGTGGGGGGCACCGGAAATGGGATTGGGACCCCCGGAATGGGGCGGGGGGCACCGGAAATGGGATTGGGACCCCCGAAAATGGGATTGGGACCCCAGAAAATGGGGTAGGGACCCCCGGAATGGGGCGGGGGGCACCGGAAATGGGGTAGGGACCCCCGGAAATGGGTCTGGGGGCACCGGAAATGGGATTGGGACCCCAGAAAATGGGGTAGGGACCCCCGGAATGGGGCGGGGGACACCGGAAATGGGGTAGGGACTCCCGGAAATGGGTCTGGGGGCACCGGAAATGGGATTGGGACCCCAGAAAATGGGGTAGGGACCCCCGGAATGGGGCGGGGGGCACCGGAAATGGGATTGGGACCCCCAAAAATGGGTCAGGGACCCCCGAAAGTGCCCCCATTTGGGGACCCCTCCCCAAAAAGCCAAGGTGGCGGCGGCGGGGGGTGTGCTCTTCCTGCTGGCAGGTGAGGGGGACCCCCGAAATGGGGTGGGGGGCACCGGAAATGGGATTGGGACCCCCGGAATGGGGCGGGGGGCACCGGAAATGAGTCAGGGACCCCCAAAAATGGGTGAGGGTCTCCTGAAAATGGGTTAGGGGCACCGGAAATGGGTGAGGGACCCCCGAAAGTGCCCCCATTTGGGGACCCCTCCCCAAAAAGCCAAGGTGGCAGCAGCGGGGGGCGTCCTGTTCCTGCTGGCCGGTGAGTGGGACCCCCAAAAATAGGTCTGGGGGCACCAGAAATGGGATTGGGACCACCGGAAGTGGGGTAGGGACCCCCGAAAATGGGTCTGGGGGCACCGGAAATGGGTTAGGGGCACCGGAAATGTGTTCAGGACCCCCAAAAATGGGGCGGGGATGCCCAAAAATGGGATCGGGACCACCAGAAATGAGTCTGGGGGCACCAGAAATGGGTTCGGGACCACCGAAAACCCCCCGGGACCCCCAAAAATGGGTCCCTGAACCCCAAAATTGGGATTGGGACCCCCAAAAATTGCAATTTTTACCCTAAAATCTCTCCAATTTGGGGGTTTTTTTGGTTCCCCAGGTACTTCCGGCCTCCCCAGGTGATTTTTGGGGTCATTTTGGGAGTTTTGGGGTATTTTTTGAGGTTTTTTTTGCTCCCCAGGTGTTTTCGATGTGGTTTTTTTGGGTTTTTTGGGCTCCCCAGGTGGTTTTTTGGGATATTTTTGGGGTTTTCGATGTCCCCAGGTGATTTTTGGAGTAAATTTTGGCTTTTTTTGATCCCTAGAAAGGTTTTTTTTTTGCTCCCCAGGAGTTTTTTGGGGGTTTTCGGTGTGGTTTTTTGGGTTTTTTGGGCTCCCCAGCTGATTTTTTGGGATATTTTTTGGGTTTTTTTGGCTCCCCAGGTGATTTTTGGGGTAAATTTTGGGTTTTTCTGTTCCTGGTTATTTTTCGAGGTTTTTTTGCTCCCCAGGTGTTTTTGGTGCGGTTTTTTTGGGTTTTGGGCTCCCCAGGTGATTTTTTGGGATATTTTTGGGTTTTTCAGTCTCCCCAGGTGATTTTTGGGGTAAATTTTGGGTGTTTCTGTCCCCAGGGCTGCTGGGGCTCGTGGCCTGCTCGTGGTACGGCCACAGGATCGTCACCAACTTCTACGACCCCACCGTGCCCGTCAACTACAAGTGAGGAATTCGGGGATTTGGGGGATTTTTGGGGGGTTTGGGGGGTTTTTTATTTTTTTGGGATTTTTTTGGGATTTTTGGGGATTTTTTTGGGATTTTTGGGGGGATTTTTTGGGATTTTTTGGGGTTTTTGAGGGGAATTTTTGGGATTTTTGGGGGATTTTTTGGGGATTTTTTGGGGTTTTTTGGGGGATTTTTGGGGATTTTTGGGGGATTTTTGAGGGGATTTTTGGGGATTTTTTGGGGTTTTTTTGGGGGATTTTTTTGGATTTTTGGGGGATTTTTTGGGGGATTTTGGGGGATTTTTTGGGGATTCTTTGGGATTTTTTGGGGATTTGTTTTTTGTTTTTTGGTTTGTTTTTTTTTATATTTCGCAGTGGATTTTTCGGATAATTTTGGGTTATTTTTGGGTTCTTCACTGTTTTCTCGGGGGATAATTTGGGGATAATTTAGGATAAATATCAGATTTTTTTCACAGGTTTAAGTTCGGCTCAGCGCTGTTTTTGGGCTGGGTGGGGTCGGATTTTGGGTTAATTTTGGGATATTTTATTGAGGATTTTGGGATAACTTTGGGTTAATTTTGACAAAACTTTGGGATAATTTCGGGTTAATTTTGGGTTATTTTCCGCAGGTTTGAGTTCAGTTCTGCGCTGTTTTCTCGAGGGATAATTTGGGAAAAATTTGGATATTTTGGGATATTTTATCGCAGATTTTTGGGATAACTTTGGGATATTTTGGGATATTTCACTGCAGATTTTTGGGATATTTTTGGGATAACTTTGGGATATTTTGGGATATTTGATCGCAGATTTTTGGGATATTTTTGGGATAATTTTGGGATTTTTTTCGGCAGGTTTGAGTTCGGCTCGGCGCTGTTTTTGGGCTGGGCGGGGTCAGCCCTGGCCATCCTGGGGGGGTCACTTTTGGGATATTTTGGGATATTTCACTGCAGATTTTTGGGATATTTTTGGGATAACTTTGGGATATTTTGGGATATTTGATCACAGATTTTTGGGATAATTTTGGGATTTTTTTTCCCAGGTTTGAGTTCGGTTCTGCACTCTTCCTGGGCTGGGCGGGGTCAGCCCTGGCCATCCTGGGGGGGTCACTTTTGGGATATTTTGGGATATTTCACTGCAGATTTTGGGGATATTTTTGGGATAACTTTGGGATATTTTGGGGATATTTGATCGCAGATTTTTGGGATAATTTTGGGATTTTTTCTCGCAGGTTTGAGTTCGGCTCGGCGCTGTTCCTGGGCTGGGCGGGGTCAGCCCTGGCCATCCTGGGGGGGTCACTTTTGGGATATTTTGGGATATTTCACTGCAGATTTTTGGGATATTTTTGGGATAACTTTGGGATATTTGGGGATAATTGATCACAGATTTTTGGGATATTTTTGGGATAATTTTGGGTTATTTTCTCGCAGGTTTGAGTTCGGCTCGGCGCTGTTCCTGGGCTGGGCGGGGTCGGCCCTGGCCATCCTGGGGGGGTCACTTTTGGGATATTTCACTGCAGATTTTTGGGATATTTAGGGGATAACTTTGGGATATTTTTGGGATATTTTTGGGATATTTTTGGGATAATTTTGGGATTTTTTCTCGCAGGTTTGAGTTCGGTTCTGCACTGTTCCTGGGCTGGGCGGGGTCGGCCCTGGCCATCCTGGGGGGGTCACTTTTGGGATATTTTGGGATGTTTCACTGCAGATTTTTGGGATATTTTGGGGA
Source organism: Acanthiza pusilla (assembly GCA_036630365.1). Taxonomy (NCBI): domain Eukaryota; kingdom Metazoa; phylum Chordata; class Aves; order Passeriformes; family Acanthizidae; genus Acanthiza; species Acanthiza pusilla. Next base: position 35,485 of record JAXCHO010000860.1, read on the forward strand.
TATTTTGGGATAATTGATCGCAGATTTTTGGGATATTTTTGGGATAATTTTGGGATTTTTTTCGGCAGGTTTGAGTTCGGCTCGGCGCTGTTTTTGGGCTGGGCGGGGTCGGCCCTGGCCATCCTGGGGGGATATTTTGGGATATTTTGGGATGTTTCACTGCAGATTTTTGGGATATTTTTGGGATAACTTTGGGATATTTTGGGATAATTGATCACAGATTTTTGGGATATTTTTGGGATAATTTTGGGATTTTTTCTCGCAGGTTTGAGTTCGGCTCGGCGCTGTTTTTGGGCTGGGCGGGGTCGGCCCTGGCCATCCTGGGGGGGTCACTTTTGGGATATTTTTGGGATATTTCACAGGGGATTTTTGGGATATTTTTGGGATAACTTTGGGATATTTTGGGATATTTGATCACAGATTTTTGGGATAATTTTGGGATTTTTTTCGGCAGGTTTGAGTTCGGTTCTGCACTCTTCCTGGGCTGGGCGGGGTCAGCCCTGGCCATCCTGGGGGGGTCACTTTTGGCCTCCTCGTGCAGCTCCTGTGGGGGAGGGGCAGCGCCCACCCGGAAGTACCCGCGGGTCAAGGGCGCCCCCCAGCGGCCGCCGAGCGAGCGCGAGTACGTCTGAGAGACCCCAGACCCAAATCCGGACCGAAATTCGGGACCCCAGACCCAAATCCGGACCCAAATTCGGGACCCCAGACCCAATTCGGGACCCCAGACCCAATTCCAGCGACCCCAGACCCAAATTCAGACCCCATTTTGGACCCCAGACTCAATTCCAGACCTCAATTCCATACCCCTCCCCCATTCCAGAGACCCCAGACCCAATTTGGATCCAATTCCGGGACCCCAGACCCAAGTCCGGACCCCAATTCCAGGACCCCTCCCCCCATTTCTGGGACCCCAGACCCAATTCCAGACCCAAATTTGGGACCCCAGACCCAATTCGGGACTCCAGACCCAATTCGGGACCCAATTCAGACCCCAGACCCAAATTCGGGACCCAAATTCCTTACCCCAGACCCAATTCGCGCCCCCAGACCCAATTTGAGACCCCAATTTTGGACCCCAGACCCAATTTTGGACCTAATTTTGGACCCCAGACCCAATTCCAGACCCCTCCCCCCTCACTCAGGGATTTCCCCTCCCCCTCCCCAATTCATTCGCCAATGATTTTGTACAAAACGAAAATAAAAAATTTTTTGGGTGTTTTGAATCTTTTTTTGGGAGTTTTTTGGGGGTCCAGAGCCCCAAATTCAGGGAATTTCGGGGAAATTTCAGGGAAACTTGGGGGAATTTCAGGGAATTCCGGGGAATTCTGAGAAAATTCAGGAACTTCTGGGGAATTTCAGGGAATTCTGGTGAATTTCAGGGAAATTTCATGAAAATTCCGGAGAATTTCAAGGAATTTCGGGGAACTTCACGGAATTTCAGGGAATTTCATGGAATTCCAGGGAATTTCAGGAAATTCTGGGGAATTTCAGGGAATTTCAGGGGAATTGCAAGAAAAATCAGGAAATTCCAGGGATATCGGGGAATTTCAGGGAATTTCAGGGAATTCGTGCTTGGCCAATGGCGGCGCTCAGGCCCGAACCTCTTCTTCTTCTTCCTCCTCACCTCGTTTGGGCCAAAAAATGACTTTTTGAGGCAAAACCCAACGCAGGAACCTCAAAACCCTCAAATTCCCCCCAAAACCCCACCCAAAAAACCCAAATTCCCCTCAAAATTCTCCCAAAATGCCCAAATTTGGCCGTTTTTCCCAATCCAACATGGCGGCGCGCTTCGCCGTACGGAAATGTCGCGCGGACAAAATGGCGGCGCCCTGGGCCGTACGGAAGTGACGTCATCGGGAGGCGCCGCGCGACTATGTTGGAGGCGCTGAGAGGCGGAGGCCTCCTGCTCGTGAGGGGTGAGGAAATTTGGGGAAAATTTGGGGAAATTTGGGGAATTTTGGGGAATTTTGGGGTGCTGGGGATCTTCTGCTCGTGAGGGGTGAGGGATTTTGGGGAAAATTTGGGGAAATTTGGGGAATTTTGGGAAAATTTGGGGAATTTTGGGGTGCTGGGGAGCTTCTGCTCGTGAGGGGTGAGGGATTTTGGGGATTCTTGGGGGGATTTTGGGGAAATTTTGGGAAAATTTTGGGAAAATTTGGGTTTTTTGGGTGTCTGGGGCCTACTGCTCGTGAGGGGTGAAGGATTTGGGAAGATTTGGGTAATTTTGGGGAATTCTGAGGGAAATTTTCGGAAATTTTCGGTTTTTGGGGTGTCTGTGGGTCTGCTGCTCGTGAGGGGTGAGGGATTTTGGGGAAATTTGGGGAAATTTTGAGGAATTTTTGGGAAATTTGGGAAAATTTTTGGAAATGTTGGGGTTTTGGGGTGTTCGGGGAGCTGCTGCTCGTGAGGGGTGAGGGATTTTGGAAGATTTGGGTAATTTTGTGGAATTCTGAGGGAAATTTTCGAAAATTTTCGGGTTTTGGGGTGTTCGTGGTTCTGCCGCTCGTGAGGGGTGAGGGATTTTGGGGAAATTTGGGGAAATTTTGGGGAAATTTGGGGAAATTTTGGGGGAATCTGGGGATTTTTTGGGAGCTGGGGGCCTGCTGCTCGTGAGGGGTGAGGGATTTTGGGAAATTTTGGGAAATTTTGAGGAATTTTGGGGAATTTTGGGGAAATTTTTGGAAATTTTGGGGGTTTCAGTGTAATTTTTTGGGACCTCACTGTGATTTTTTTTGGATTTTTGGGGTCCCAGTGTGATTTTTATTTTGGGTGCCGGGGGTGATTTTTGGGTGAATTTTGGGGTCCCGTGTGATTTTTTGGGGGATTTTTGGGAGGATTTGGGGGTCCCAGGCATGAATTTTGGGGTGCCAGGGGTGAATTTTGGGGTCCGAGTGTGATTTTTTGAGGAATTTTTGGGAGTATTTTGGGATCCCAATGTGATTTTTGGGGATTTTTGGGAGGATTTTGGGTTCTCGGGGGTGATTTTGGGGTCCAGTGTAATTTTTTGGCTCCCAGGGGTGATTTTTTTGGGATTTGGGGTGAAATTTGGGGTTTTTGGGGTGTCGAATTCTGAATTTTTTTCGGCAGACAGCGCCGAGGCCGAGGGGCGGAGCCTCCTCAGGAGCCTCACCTGCGAGGCCGCGGCCAGGTGAGATTCGGGGAAAATTCGGGAATTTTCAGGAAAATTTGGGGAATTTTGGGGGATTTTTGGGTAATTTGGGGAAATTCTGGGAGGTTTGGGGGAATTTGGGAGGGTTTTGGGGGAAAATTTGGGGAGATTTGAGGGGTTTGAGGGGATTTTGAGGAGGAGATTTTGTGGGATTTGGGGGATTTTGGGGAATTTTGGGGAAAGTTTGAGGTGTTTGGGAGAATTTGGGGGGGATTTGGGGTTTTTAGGGGCATTTTGGGGGAATTTTGGTGAAATTTTGGGGAATTTTGGGGAAAATTTGGTGGATTTTGGGGAAAATTTGGTGGATTTTGGGGATTTTGAGGCATTTTGGGGAGATTTGGGGGAATTTTGGGAGGGATTTCGGGGATTTCGGGGATTTTGGGGGGAGATTTGGGGGAGATTTTGTCAGATTTGAGGGATTTTGGGGATTTTGGGGTGATTTTTTTTATTTTGGGGGTTTTGGGGTGGTTTTTTTTGTTTTCGGGGTGAATTTTTTTGAATTTTGGGGTCCCTGAGCCCCCCAGACCTCCCCAGCTCTGGCCCTGTGCTCGTGGTGCTGCTGGAGGTGAATTTTGGGCACAATTTTGGGGCAATTTTAGACAATTTTGGGGTTTTTGGGGTGGTTTTTTGGGGGGTTTGGGGTTTTTGGGGGTGTTTTTGGGTGAATTTTTGGGTTTTTGGGGTCCCTGACCCCCCCAGCTCTGCTCCCGTGCTCGTGGTGCTGCTGGAGCTGAATTTTGGGGGAATTTTAGAGAATTTTGGGGGTTTTGGGGTGGTTTTTTATTTTTTGGGTTTCTGGGGTGGTTTTTTTGTTTTTTTTGGGGTGAATTTTTGGTTTTTTTGGGGTCCCTGACCCCCCAGCTCTGGCCCTGTGCTCGTGGTGCTGCTGGAGCTGAATTTTGAGCAGAATTTTGGGGCAATTTTGGGTTTTTTTTGGATATTTGGGTTCCCAGGGGTTTTTGGGGTGGTTTTTTTGGGTTTTTTTGGGGTGAATTTTTGTTTTTTTTGGGGTCCCTGACCCCCCAGCTCCCGCCCTGTGCTCGTGGTGCTGCTGGAGCTGAATTTTGAGCAGAATTTTGGGGCAATTTTGGGTTTTTTGGGATGTTTGGGGTTCCCAGGGGTTTTTGGGGTGGTTTTTCGGGTTTTTTTGGGGTGAATTTTTGGTTTTTTGGGGTCCCTGACCCCCCAGCTCCCGCCCTGTGCTCGTGGTGCTGCTGGAGGTGTCTCGGGAGGAGTTCGAGGTTGGGCTGAGCCCTGAAGTGAGAGAGAGGTGAGGAAAAACCCAAAAAACCTAAAAAAACCCTCCTAAAATCAACCCCGAAATATCCCCAAAAAAATCTGGAAATGGCCCCGAAATATCTCCAAAAAACCCTAAAAAATCTCCTAAAAAATTCTAAAAATAGCTCCAAAAATATCCCCAAAAAAACCTAAAAATGACCCTGAAATATTCCCAAAAAACCTTAAAAGAAATCTCCTAAAAAAATCTAAAAACGACCCTGAAATATCCCCCAAAAACCCCTAAAAATATCCCCAAAAATATCCCCAAAAAATCCTAAAAATGGCCCCAAAATATCCCCAAAAAACCCTGAAAAAATCCCCAAAAAATCCTCAAAACTCCCAGAAATCTCCCCAAAATTCCCAGAAATTAAAAAAAAAAAAAACTAAAAAATCCCCAAAAATACTCAAAAAAATCCATTAAAAATCCATTAAAAAAAAAAAAAATCTAAAAAAAAATCTGAAAAAAATCTGAAAAAAATCTGAAAAAATTCTGAAAAAAATCAC
>JAXCHO010000861.1:0-20040 GCA_036630365.1 Acanthiza pusilla
TAAAATTCACATTTTTTCCCCCAAAAAACTCAGTTTTTTTCCTCAAAAATCGCAATTTTACCCCAAAAATTCGCCGTTTTCCCCAATAATTTTGGGTTTTTTTCCCAAAATTTGGGATTTTCCCCTCCCCCACCCCCCCACTTACGGGGCTGAGCCCCATAGATCCAAAACCCCAAAAATTCACATTTTTCCTCCCAAAAATCGCAGTTTTTTCCCCAAAATTAGAAAAAATTTCGGGTTTTTCCCCCAAAATTTAGGATTTTCCGCCTTGTCCACTTATGGGGCTGAGCCCCACACATCCAAAACCCCAAAAATTCACATTTTTCCTCCCAAAAATCGCAGTTTTTTCCCCCAAAATCACAAAAATTTCGGGTTTTTCCCCCAAAATTTGGGATTTTTTCCTCCTCCACTTATGGGGCAGAGCCCCATAGATCCAAAACCCCAAAATTTCGTATTTTTCCTCCCAAAAATCGCCGTTTTTTCCCCAAAAATCGCAGCAATTTCGGGTTTTTTTCCCAAAATTTGGGATTTCCCTCCCCCCACTTACGGGGCAGAGCCCCACACATCCAAAACCCCAAAAATTCACTTTTTTCCTCCCAAAAATCGCAGTTTTTTCCCCAAAAATCGCAAAAATTTTGGGTTTTTCCCCCAAAATTTGTGATTTTTTCCTCCTCCACTTATGGGGCAGAGCCCCATAGATCCAAAACCCCAGAAATTCTTACTTTTCCTCCCGAAAATCGCAGATTTTTCCCCAAAAATTTCGTATTTTTCCCCCAAAATTTGGGATTTCCTCCTCCTCCACTTATGGGGCAGAGCCCCACACACCCAAAACCCCAAAAATTCACTGTTTTTCTCCCAAAAATCGCAATTTTACCCCAAAAATTCGCCTTTTTCCCCAATAATTTTGGGTTTTTTTCCCAAAATTTGGGATTTTTTCCTCCCCCCACTTATGGGGCTGAGTCCCATAGATTCAAGACCCCCAAAATTCACATTTTTCCTTCCAAAAATCGCAGTTTTTTCCCAAAATTAGAAAAAATTTCGGGTTTTTCCCCCAAAATTTAGGATTTTCCGCCTTGTCCACTTATGGGGCAGAGCCCCACACATCCAAAACCCCAAAAATTCACTTTTTTCCTCCCAAAAAATTCAGTTTTTTTTCCCAAAAATCGCAACAATTTCGGGTTTTTCCCCCAAAATTTGGGATTTTTTCCTCCTCCACTTATGGGGCTGAGCCCCATAGATCCAAAACCCCCAAAATCCACATTTTTTCTCCCAAAAAATTCAGGTTTTTTTCCCAAAAATCGCAATTTCACCCCCAAAATTTCGGGTTTTTCCCCCAAAATTTGGGATTTCCCCTCCCCCCCCCACTTATGGGGCAGCCCCACAGATTTCCCCTCCCCCTCCCCCCGGACCCCCCACACGTCTCCTCTTTTTGGGCACCCCCAGCTTTGCCCCACGGATCGCGGAGAGCCCAAAACGGCACTTGGGGGGCAGAGATGGAGCCCAAAAACGGCACTTGGGGGGCAGAGATCGACCCCCAACGGCACTTGTGGGGCACAGATGGACACGAAATGTCACTTGTGGGGCAGAGATGGACTCGGGAAACCCCAAAATGTCACTTGTGGGGCAGAGATGGAGATGAGAATTTCACTTGTGGGGCGCCCCACAGATTTGGAAGAGCTCCAAACGGCACTTGTGGGGCAGAGATGGACACCAAAAATTCACTTGTGGGGCAGAGATCGACCCCAAAACGGCACTTGTGGGGCAGGAATGGACTGTGGAGACCCCAAATTTCACTTGTGGGGTGCCCCACGGATTTTGCAGAGCTCGAAAATGTCACTTGTGGGGCAGAGATGGAGATGAGAATTTCACTTATGGGGCACCCCACAGATTTCGGAGTGCCTGAAGTTCCACTTGTGGGGCACAGATGGACACGAAATGTCACTTGTGGGGCAGATATCGACCCCAAAACGGCACTTGTGGGGCAGAGATGGAGATGAGAATTTCACTTGTGGGGCACCCCACGGATTTCAGAGACCCCAGAACGGCAGTTGTGGGGCACAGATGGACACGAAATGTCACTTGTGGGGCAGAGTTGGAGATGAGAATTTCACTTGTGGGGCGCCCCACAGATTTGGAAGAGCTCCAAACGGCACTTGTGGGGCAGAGATGGACTGTGGAGACCCCAAATTTGACTTGTGGGGCGCCCCACAGATTTGGAAGAGCCCCAAAAATTCACTTGTGGGGCAGAGATCAACCCCAAAAGTCACGTGTGGGGCTGAGCGGAGCCCTGAGCGCATTTGTGGGGCAGAGATGGAGATGAGAATTGCACTTGTGGGGTGCCCCACGGATTTCAGAGACCCCAGAACGGCACTTGTGGGGCACAGATGGACACGAAATGTCACTTGTGGGGCAGAGATGGAGATGAGAATGTCACTTATGGGGCGCCCCACAGATTTGGAAGAGCTCCAAACGGCACTTGTGGGGCACAGATGGACACCAAAAATTCACTTGTGGGGCACAGATCGACCCCAAAACGGCACTTGTGGGGCAGAGATGGAGATGAAAATTCACTTGTGGGGCAGAGATGAACTGCGGAGACCCAAAAATGTCACTTGTGGGGCAGAAACGGAACTCACATTTCACTTATGGGGCGCCCCACAGATCTGGAAGAGCTCCGAACGTCACTTGTGGGGCAGAGACAATTGAAAATGGCACTTATGGGGCAGAAATGGACTCTGGAAACCCCAAAATGTCACTTGTGGGGCAGAAATGGAAGCTGAATGTCACTTGTGGGGTGCCCCACGGATTTCGGAGACCCCAGAATGGCACTTGTGGGGCAGAAATGGACATCGAAATTTACTTGTGGGGCACAGATCGACCCCAAAACATCACTTGTGGGGCAGAGATGGACTTGAAAATTTCACTTGTGGGGCGCCCCACGGATTTGGAAGAGCCTCGAATGTCACTTGTGGGGCAGAGATGGATTGTGGAGACCCCAAAATGTCGCTTGGGGGGCAGAACGTGGACTTCAGCGACCCCAAAAACGTCACTTGTGGGGCAGAGATGGACACCAAAATTAACTTGTGGGGCAGAAACCGAACCCAGATTTCACTTATGGGGCACCCCACAGATTTGGAAGAGCTCCAAACGTCACTTATGGGGCAGGAATGGACTCTGGAGACCCCAAAATTGCACTTATGGGGCAGAGATGGATATGAAACGTTTACTTATGGGGTGCCCCACAGATTGTGGAGACCCCAAAATGTCACTTGTGGGGCAGAGATGGAGCCCTGACCACACTTGTGGGGCAGAAATCGACTATGGAGACCCTGAAGTTTGACTTGTGGGGCAGAAGCAGAACCTGAAGTTCACTTATGGGGTGCCCCACAGATCTGGAAGAGCCTCAAAACGTCACTTATGGGGCAGAGATGGACACCAAAGCTTCACTTATGGGGCAGAGGTGAACTGTGGAAACCCCGAATTTTACTTATGGGGCGCCCCATGGATTTCACGGACCCCAAAACATCACTTGTGGGGCAGAGATGGACCTGAAAGTTTCACTTATGGGGTGCCCCACAGATTTTGGAGTGCCTGAAGTTCCACTTGTGGGGCACAGATGGACTTTTGAGGTCACTTATGGGGTGCCCCACAGATTTTGGAGTGCCTGAAGCGCCACTTATGGGGCAGGAATGGAATCCTGAATTCACTTATGGGGCGCCCCACGGATCCTGGAGACTCCGAAACGTCACTTGTGGGGCAGAGACAAACCTGAAAATGTGACTTGTGGGGCAGGAATGGAACCCAAAGTTTACTTATGGGGTGCCCCACGGATTTTGTGGAGCCCAAGATGTCACTTGTGGGGCAGAGATGAATATGGAAATTTCACTTATGGGGTGCCCCACGGATTTGGAAGAGCCCAAACCATCACTTGTGGGGCAGGAAGAGACGCCAGGGACCCCCAAGTTCACTTATGGGACGCCCCACAGATTCTAGAGACCCCAAAACGTCACTTATGGGGCAGGAATGGATTCCTGAATTCACTTATGGGGCGCCCCACGGATTTGGAAGAGCCCAGAGCGCCACTTATGGGGCAAGAGGTGAACGACAGCGACCCCAAAATGTCAGTTGTGGGGCAGAGATGGACTCGAGTTCACTTGTGGGGCGCCCCACAGATCTCCAGAACCCCAAAAATGTCACTTGTGGGGCAGAGATGGACTCTGGAGTTCACTTGTGGGGCGCCCCACACATTGGGAAGAACCCCAAAATGTCACTTGTGGGGCAGAGATGGAGCCCAGACTGCACTTATGGGGTGCCCCACAGATCTGGAAAAGCCCCAAAATGTCACTTGTGGGGCAGAGATGGACTCGAGTTCACTTATGGGGCGCCCCACAGATCTCCAGAACCCCAAAAACGTCACTTGTGGGGCAGAACGGGGACTTTGAAGGCACTTATGGGGCACCCCACAGATCTCGGAAACCCCAGAACGTCACTTGTGGGGCAGAGATGGATCCCAAAGTGTCACTTAGGGGGCGCCCCACAGATTTCAGAGACTCCAAAACATCACTTATGGGGCAGAAAATGAACCTCAAATATTGAACTTGTGGGGCAGAAGAAAAACTGCAGTGACCCCCAAGTTCACTTATGGGGCAGAAATCAGATCTCCAACCCCAAAATTTCAACTTGTGGGGCAGAAAAAAATGAACTTTTGACCCCAAAATTTCACAACTTGTGGGGCAGAACTTGGACTCTCTCACTTGTGGGGCAGAAGACGAACTTTCGACCCCAAAACCTCAACTTGTGGGGCAGAAAAATGACCTTTTCACCCCAAAATTTCCACTTGTGGGGCAGAAGAAATGGAATTTTCACCCCAAAATTGTCACTTGTGGGGCAGAAGAAGAAAATAAATTACCCCAAAAATTCAACTTATGGGGCAGAAAAATGAACTTTTCACCCCAAAATTTCACAACTTGTGGGGCAGAACTTGGACTTTTCCACTTGTGGGGCAGAAGAGGAATTTTGGACCCCAAAAAGCTCAACTTGTGGGGCAGAAAAAACGGAATTTTCACCCCAAAATTGCCACTTGTGGGGCAGAGAATTGACCTGCAGGACCCCCAGCCCTTCACGTGTGGGGCGGAGCTCGGACACGCCCCCCTCCGCCAAATATGGAAGTGTGGGAGGGGCTTCGGGGGGGGGGGGAGGGAGGTGGGCGTGGTCTGTGCGGGGGGGTGGAGCTCCGAGCCCCGCCCCCCGCGCTGACGTCACGCCCTCCCTCGACCCCTCCCCCCCCACCCCTTGGCCCCGCCCCCATCTCTCCCCAGGCCACGCCCAGGGGCTTCAAGAGGAAGATTGCGGTGCTGTGTGAGTGGGCGTGGCCTCCGGGAGGGGGCGGGGCTTGGAGGAAGGGGGTGGGGCTTAAATATGGAAATGAGGGCGGGGAATGGGCGGGGTTTCATGGGAAGTGGGCGTGGTTTTGATGGGAGGGGGCGTGGCTTAATGCAGGAGAGATTCTGGAAAGGGGCGGGGCTTAAATTATGGAAATTAGGGGTTAAAGTGGGCGTGGTCTAATTAAAAAATGGGCGTGGATTAATTGAAGGAGGCAAAGCTTAATTAGGCAGGAATTTGGGGAAGGGGCGGGGCTTAGATATGCAAATTAGGGTTTAAATTGGGTGTGGTTGAATTCTTAAAAGGGGCGGGGATTGTAAGGGAGTGGGCGTGGCTTAACCGGGAAAGGGGCGTGGCCTAGTTAAAACGGGCGTGGCTTAATTTGCAAGAAATTTGGGAAGGGGCGGGGCTTAGATATGGAAATTAGGGTTTCACGTGGGTGTGGTTTCGGAAGGAAAGGGGCGTGGCTTAAATGGGGAAGGGGTGGGGCTTAAATATGGAAATGAGGGTGGGGAAGTGGGCGGGGTTTCATGGGAAATGGGCGTGGCTTGAATCGAGGAAATTGTGGAAGGGGCGTGGTCAAAATTGGAGGGATTTGGGGAAGGGGCGTGTCCTAAATAGGAGAAAATTGGGGGAGGGGAGGGGCTTGGGTATGCAAATTAGGCTTCAGAATGGGTGTGGTTTATGAGGAAATGGGCGTGGCTTAATTTTGGGGAAAGGGGCGTGGCTTAAATTGGGAAGGGATTTTGGGAACTTAGCTGAGAGATGGGCGGGGCTTCCTGGAAAGTGGGCGGGGCTTAAAATAGTTGGGAAAATTGGAAAATTTTTTTTTAAATTTGGGGGCAGAATGGGAAAAAATTAGGAAAAAAATGGAAAAAATTGGGGAGAAAAAATGAAAAAATTATGGAAAATTAATAATAAAAAATGGGGAAAAATCATAATTTGGAGGAATTTGAAAAAGTGGAAAAAATAACAAAATATGAGGGAAAAAAAATAATAAAAAATGGGGAAAAATCATGATTTGGAGGAACTTGAAAAAAGTGGGAAAAATAACAAAAAATGAGGGAAAAAAAACAAAAAGATCAAAAAATTATTATTAAAAAGTTGGGGAAAAAATAAAAAATGTGAAAATAATTTTAAAATAAAAAATGATTAACGTAAAAATTAATAATTAGGAATTAGGGAAAAGTGAAAAAATGAGGAAAAGTGCAAAGTTAAGGAAAAAATTGTGAGGAATTGGGGAAAAGTCGTAAAAAATGATGATTTTTGTGTAATTAATTAGTAGGAGAAGGACTAATTAGTGCTAATTACCAGCGTGGGCAAGTCGGGGAGTGGGCGGGGCTTAAAAAATCCTTCCAAAAATCAGAAAAAAATGGGAAAAAATTGGGGAAAAAAAGTAAAAAATTGGGGGAAGTTGTGAAGAATTTGGGATGTTTTTCTAATTAATTTTGGCAACATAATTAGTGTTAATTAGCAGCCCGCACCAGGAGGGGGGCGGGGCTTTGAAACTCTTCCAAAAAATCAGAAAAAAATTGGAAAAAATTGGAAAAATTCAGGGAAAAAATAGCAAAAAATTCAGGGTTTTTCTGTAATTAGCGTGACTGAGTGCTAATTAGAGTCAATTAGGAGCAGTAATTAGAGTGGAGTGGGCGGGGCTTTAAAAATCCGTCCAAAAATGGGAAAAAAATGGGGAAAAATTGGAAAAAATCGGGGAAAAATCGTAAAAATTTGGGGTTTTTTGTTGTAATTAATTTTTCTGAGCACTAATTAGCGTTAATTAGCAGCACAGGTATAGAGTGGAGTGGGCGGGGCTTTAAAACATCCTTTAAAAAATCGTAAAAAATTGGGAAAAAGTTGTAAAAAAATCAGAAAAATTGGGAAAAATCATGAAAGTTCGGGGTTTTTTTGTTGTAATTAATTTTTCCGAGCACTAATTAGCGTTAATTAGCAGCACAGGCACAGAGCAGAGTGGGCGGGGCTTCAAAAAATCCTTTAAAAAATCGTAAAAAATTGGGGAAAAACTGTAAAAAATCCGAAAAAAATGGGAAAAACGTGGAGTTTTTTGTGTAATTAATTTTCCCGAGCACTAATTAGCGTTAATTAGCAGCCCGCGCCGGGCCGGAGGCGGAGGGGGGCGGGGCCTGCCCCGGGGGGCCGCGGAAACGCCGCTGGGGAGCGACGGCGCCGAAAAAACCTTCGATCAGCATCAGCACCGAGTCCCTCAAGGTGAGAGGGAAAAATCCCAAAAAAATCCAAAATTTGGGAAAATTCGGGGATTCGGGGAAAAAAATCGGAATTTTTGGGTGAAATTGCAGAGATTTTAGGCAAAATTCGTGATTTTTTAGGCAAAAGTTCGATTTTTTAATTTGATTTTTGTGTCGTTTTGGTGTGAAAATGTTTGGTTTTATTTGTAAAAATTTGTAATTTCTTTAATGAAAAATCTCAAATTTTTTCTTTTTTTTTTTTTTCTCTGAAAAATCCCAAATTTTCTGGCAAAATCTCGGAGGTTTTGGACACAAATTCGATTTTTTTTGAAGTCGAATTTTCGTTGTGTTCTGCTCCTGAAATCTTCATTTTTGTTTTAAATTTTTTATTTTTTTTTCTTTAAAAATCTCTGAGATTTTCCTTAAAATTCCCAATTTTTTCTGTAAATTAATCAAATTTTTACCCAGAATTCCAAGGTTTTTCCAATATTGTTTGCAAGATTCCTAATTTATGCTTCATTTCTAAACCCAAAATTCCTGATTTTTTCCTTAGTCTTTTCTCCCAAAATTCCCAATTTTTTTCTTATTTTTTTTTCCTGTAAATTCCAAAATTTTTTTTAAGTTTTACCCCAAAATTTCCAAATTTTTTTAAATTTTTTTTGGGTTCAATTTTTGGATTTTTTTTTCCTACTATTCCCCCAGAGTTTTCCCCAAAAATTCCTGAGTTGTTCCCAAAATTTGCTCCAAAACTCTCAAATTGACCCCAAATTCTCAATATTTTCTCAATTTTCTCCCAAAATTCCCAATTTTTTCCCTAAATTTTCTCCAAAATCCCAAAATTTTCTCCAAAACCCCCAAATCTCCCCAAATAATTCCATTTTTTTCCCCCAAATTTTCCCCAAAATTCCAAATTTTTCCCCCAAAATTTCATTTTTCCCCCCAAATTTCCAGAGCCTGATCCCCGAGATCCGCGCCGGGGGAGGGGCGGAGCCTCAGGACGAAGGGGGCGTGGCCTCGGCCGTGGGGGAGGGGTCGGACGACGGAGTGGGCGTGGCCTCCTCCTCCTGCGGAGGCTCCGCCCCCCTCCCCCCTCTGCTCCTCCCCTCCCCCCACCACTCGGGGGCGGGGCTGAAGATCTGCAGGACTGTCACTCAGGTGAGGCCACGCCCACTTCCGGTTCGACTCCTCCCACTTCCGCTCTGACCCCGCCCCTTTCTGGGCTGCCATTCCCACCTCTTTCTTGGCCACGCCCACTTCCGGTCTGCCCCCCTCCCTTCCCGTACAAGCCACGCCCACTTTTGGTTTGGCCCCACCCACTTCTGGACTGGCCACGCCCACTTCCAATCCTGACCTGTGCTCTTCCGGTTTGGCCCCTCCCACTGTCCCTAAGCCCCGCCCACTTCCAGTTCTGCCACGCCCTCCTCCACTTTGGCCCCGCCCCTTTTTGGGTTTGCTGTTCCCATTTCTGGTTTGGCCACGCCCAGTTCCTGTCTGGCCACGCCCACTTCCGGTTTAGCCCCGCCCCCTTCCCAGTTCGGTCACTCTCACACCCATTAAGCTCCTCCCACTTCCGGGTTGGCCCCGCCCTTCTCCAGTCTGGCCCCGCCCCCTACTAGGCTGCCATTCACCATTCGGCTTTGGCCCCGCCCACTTCTGGACTGACCACGCCCACTCCCAATCCCAACCTTCCCACTTCCGGTTTGGCCCCTCCCACTTCTGGCCTGCCCCTAAGCCCCGCCCACTTCACGGTCGGCCCCGCCCTTCTCCAGTCTGGCCCCGCCCATTTCCGCTCTGCCATTCACATGTCTGCTTTGGCCCCACCCACTTACGGTTTGCCACGCCCACTTCCTTCCAGCCCCGCTCACTCCATTTTGGCTCCGCCCACTCAATTAAGATGAACTTTAAGCCCCTCCCCCAAATTTAATTGGTGGATTTTGGCTCCACCCATTCAATTTAAGCCACGCCCACTCAATTTAATTAATTCTAATATTATTTTCAGCCATTTAAATGCCGTTTAAGCCCCTCCCCCGCTCATTTAAATATTCTGAAGCTCCTCCCCCACACCTTTAAGATCCTCCCCCATTCATTTAAATATTCTGGAGCCCCTCCCCCGCTCATTTAAATATTCCCAAGCCCCTCCCCCATTCCAAACTTAGCCCCTCTCCTGCTTTTTAAGCTCCTCCCCTTTATTTAAATTAGCCCCAAGCCCCTCCCCCACCCCAAATTTGGCCCCTCCCCTACCTCTCCAAGCCCCTCCCATTTATTTAAATGAAACCTAAGCTCCTCCCCCATTGCTCTAAGCCCCTCCCCCTTCATTTAAATAATCTTGACCACGCCCCTTTTCCCTGGCCCCGCCCCCAGGTGGTGGAGCGGCAGAACGGGCGGGGGGAGGGGCAGGAGGAGGAGGAGGAGGAGCCTGAGGAGGAAGAGGAGGCGGAGCCTGAGCCGGAAATGGGCGTGGCCGGGCCGGCGGGGGGGCGGGGCCAGAGCGCCAGGCCCCTCCCCCCAGGGGCAGGCCACGCCCCCCAGGCCACGCCCGGCGGAGGAGAGGCACAGGCCACGCCCAGCGCGGAGGGGGAGGGGAAAGGTAAGTGGGGGCGGGGCCTGAGTATGCAAATGAGGGGAGGGGTGGGGCTTAAACATGTAAATTAGGGGAGGGGCTTGGGGTTATTTAAATGAGTGGAGAAGGGGCTTGGGGTTCTTCAAAGGGAGGGGGAGGAGCCCCAAATTTTCCAGAAGTTTCCCCAAAAAATTGCCCAAAATTTGGAAAAATTAAAAAAAAAATTTGTTTTAAAAAAATTATTTGGAAATTTTTGCTGAAAGTTTCGGGGAAAGTTGAGAAATTTTTTTTGGAAATTTTGGGGGATTTTGGTGAAATTTACCCAAATTTCTAAAAATTTGGGGGGAAATTTTGTCGAATGTTCTGGAAGTTTCCAGAAATTTATTGAAATTTATGTAAAGTTTGGGGAACCGATTCCAAATTTTGGGGAATTTTGCAGAAATTTTGGGGAAATTTAGGAAAATCATTCCAAATTTTAGGGAAATTTGTAGAAATTTTGGGGAAATTCTGGAAAATTATTCCAAATTTTGGGGAAATTTGTAGAAATTTTGGGGAAATTTAGGAAAATCATTCCGAATTTTGGGGAAATTTGTGGAAATTTTGGGGAAATTTAGGAAGATTATTCCAAATCTTGGGGAAATTTGTAGAAATTTTGGGGGAAAACTCAGAATTTGTATGAATTCCAGAGGGATTTGCAGGAATTTTGGGAAATTGTTGAAATTTTGGCAAAATCTGTGGAGATTTTGGGGGAATTTTGGGAAAACTTGGAATAATTTGCTAAATACAGGAATTTTAAGTGAGGAAATTTTGAGAAAAGTCTGATTTTGACGAAATTTGGTGGAATTTGTGAGAAATTTGGGGAAATTTGTGTCAATTCATGAAAGTTCTGAGCGAATTTGAGGAAATCCTGCGGAAATCTGGAAAGATTCTGGAAAATTCCACGGAAATTAAATTATTTTGGGGAAATTTGAGGAAATTTGGGGGAAATTTGAAATAACTTGGCAAAATTTTGGGGAAATTTATAGAAATTTGGGGAAAATTTGGAATAATTTAGCAAAATTTTGGGGAAATTTATCAAAATTTGGGGGAAATTTGAAATAATTTAACAAAATTTTGGGGAAATTTATAAAAATTTGGGGAAAATTGAATAATTCAGCAAAATTTTGGGGAAATTTATAGAAATTTGGGGGAAATTTGAAATAATTTAGCAAAATTTTGGGGAAATTTATAAAAATTTGGGGGAAATTTGAAATAATTTAGCAAAATTTTGGGGAAATTTCTAGAAATTCAGGGAAAATTTGAAATAATTCAGCAAAATTTTGGGGAAATTTATAGAAATTTGGGGAAAACTTGGAATAATTCAGCAAAATTTTGTGGAAATTTATAGAAATTTGGGGGAAATTTGAAATAATTTAGCAAAATTTGGGGAAAATTTCTAGAAATTTGGGGGAAAATTTGAAATAATTTTGCAAAATTTTGGGGAAATTTGACGAAATTTCATTCCGACGCTAATGACGTCACTTCCTGTCTCTGACCCCGCCCCCCCAGGTGAGGCCCCGCCCCCCCGGCGCCCCTCAGGCCCCGCCCCCTGGCGAGCCCCGCCCCTGCTGCTGCCCGTGGACGAACCCGTGCGGGCGGCGCCGCGCCCCTCCCCCCCCCGCCAGCGCCCCTCCTCCATCGTGCACCTCTGCAACCTGGTGAGTCCAATTCCGGGAAATTCCGGAAAATTCGGGGAAATTCTGATAATTTTGGGGATTTTTGGGGCAATTTTGGGAATTTTTTGGTGATTTTTGGGGGAATTTTGGGAATTTTTTGGTGATTTTTTGTTAATTTTGCGAATTTTTTTTGTGATTTTTGGGGTAATTTTTTTGTGATTTTTGGGGTAATTCTGGGAATTTTTTGGTGATTTTTGGGGTAATTTTGGGGATTTTTTGGGGATTTTTGGGGGAATTTTTTGGTGATTTTTGGGGTAATTTTGGGAATTTTTTTGTGATTTTTGGGGTAATTTTAGGAATTTTTTGGTGATTTTTGGGGGAATTTTTTGGTGATTTTTGGGGTAATTCTTGGAATTTTTTTGGTGATTCTTGGGGTAATTTTGGGAATTTTTTTTGGTGATTTTTGGGGCAATTCTTGGAATTTTTTGGTGATTTTTGGGGTAATTTTGGGAATTTTTTGGTGATTTTTTGGGTAATTTTTTGGTGATTTTTGGGGTAAATTTGGAGAATTTTTTTGGTGATTTTTGGGGTAATTTGGGAATATTTTGGTGATTTTTGGTGTAATTTTGGTAATTCAGTCTGGGGCACCTGAAAGTCATTTTTTGGTGTTTTTTAGTCATATTTTGGTCATTTTTTTGCATATTTTCACCATTTTTTCACCGTTTTTTCCCAAATTTTTTTTATTTTCCCCAAATTTGGGTTAAATTTACCATTTTTTATCATTTTCAGGTCCGTCCGTTCACGCTGGGGCAGCTGAAGGAGCTCCTGGGCCGCACGGGGAGGCTCAAGGACGACGGATTTTGGATCGACAGAATCAAATCTCACTGCTTCGTCACGGTAAAAAACGGGGAAAAAATCCAAATTTCAGGAAATTCTGCCCAAAAAATAGGAATTTTGGTTTTTTTTAATGAAAAATTCCAGTGAAAAAACGCAGTTTTGGTGAAAAAATACAAAATTTTGGTGAAAAAACGTAAAATTTTGGTGGAAAAATGCAAAATTTCCAGGAGAAAAACCATGGAATTTCTGGGGATAAAAAACATTAAATTTCAGTGAGAAAATGAGGAATTTATTGGGAAAAACACGAGGAGTTTCGGTAGAAAAATTAAGGATTTTTGGGAAAAAATTGAGGAATTTTTATGGAAAAAGTGACTTTTCTGTGAAAAAATTGAGGAATTTTTATGGAAAAAGTGACATTTCTGTGGAAAAATTCAGAATTTTTTTGAGAATTTCAGGTTTTTTTTAGTATTGCGGAAATCCCGGAAAATGTGCTCCAATTTCTCAAAAAAACTGAAAAAAATTTTTAAAAAATCACAAAAAAATCAGGTTTGAAATGCTGAAATGAACGAGAACATCGCCTTCAAAAAAAATTGCAGAAATGCTGAAATTTCACCAGAAAATTCTAAGTTTTCTGAGGATTTCCTAATTTTTGCAGATTTAAATCAACATTCCCAAAAAAAATCCAAATTTATCCAAAAAATTGCAACGAAAACCCCAAGAAATCGTGAAAAAATGGAATTTTCACCGTTAAGAAGGCAAGAAAATCGCTTTAAAATGGCGTAAAAATGCCAAATTTTCACCCAAATTCTTCAAATTTTTTTTTAAAAAAGCCCAGAAATCTTAAATTTTCCCAAAATTTTGTTTTTTTTCCAGTACTGCATGGTGGAGGAGGCGGTGGCTGCACTGGGGCAATGCGACCCCAAAATGCCCGAAATTTGGCCCAAAAAAAAAAAAAAAATCTTTCACAATCGCTTAAGAAAACTGCAAAAACGCCAAGTTTTTGCCAAAAATTTTGAAATCTTTTCGGAAGTTTTTTGAATTTTCCCAAAACATTTCCAATTTCCCCAAAACGTCATGAAAAAAGGGTGAAAAAATCGTGAAAAAATTGAATTTCAAGCCTTAAAAACCCAAGAAAATCACTTCAAAATGACGCAAAAACGCCAAATTTTTGCCAAAAATTTGGAAATCTTTTCGGAAGTTTTCTGAGTTTTCCCAAACATTTCCTATTTCCCTAGAATGTCGTAAAAAAATCGTGAAAAAATTGAATTTCGAGCCTAAAATACCAAGAAAATCACTTTAAAACGGCGTAAAAACGCCAAATTTTCACCGAAATTCTTCAAATTTTTTTAAAAAAAAATCCCAGAAATCCTAAATTTCCCCAAATTCTGTTTTTTTCAGTACTGTTCCGTGGAGGAGGCGGTGGCGACGCGCGAGGCTCTGCACGGAGTGAAGTGGCCTCAGTCCAACCCCAAGGTCCTCGCGGCAGATTTCGCTCAGCAGGAGGAGGTGAGAGGGAAATTCGGGAAAATTCCGGGGATTTTGGGAAATTTTGGGGATTTTGTGGAAATTTCAGAAAAATTCAGGGATTTTTTGGGAAAATTTGGGGATTTTTGGACAATTAGGTGATTTTTTGGGCATATTTTGGGCATTTCTTTGCAAAATTCGGAGAAATTCTGGGGATTTTTGGGATAGTTTGTGGTTTTTGGGAAAATTTGGGGAGTTTTTTGGAAATTTTGGGAAAATTTTGGGAATTTTGTGGAAATTCTGGGAAAATTTGGGGATTTTTTGGGAAAATTCGGGGATTTTTTGGGAAAATTCGGGGATTTGTGGAAAATTTTGGGAATTTTGTGGAAATTTTGGGAATTTTGTGGAAATTTTGGGAATTTTGTGGAAATTTTGGGAAAATTTGGGGATTTTTTGGGATAAATTTTTGTGGAAATTTTTTTTTCAATTTGAATTGTTTTTGGGAATTTTTGTTAATTTTCCGTCAATTTCGGTG
Source organism: Acanthiza pusilla (assembly GCA_036630365.1). NCBI lineage: Eukaryota > Metazoa > Chordata > Aves > Passeriformes > Acanthizidae > Acanthiza > Acanthiza pusilla. Next base: position 14,638 of record JAXCHO010000861.1, read on the forward strand.
TAAAATTTTCTGGAATCTTCTGGAATTTTCCCTAATTTTCCAAATTTTCTGTTTTTCCCCAGCTCGATTTCCACCGCGGGCTCCTCCCCCCTCCCCCGGAAGTGGGCGGAGCCTCCTCCCCCCACCCCCACCCCCACCACCCTCGCCCCTCCCCCTCCTCCGGCCCCTCCCCCTTCCCCCCCACCCCCTCGGGGGGCGTGTCCCCCTCCGGCCACGCCCCGCGGGGGGGAGGGGCGGAGCCCTGGCAGTGGGCGGAGCGCGAGCGCGAGCGTTCGCGGCGAGAACGAGCGCGGGAACAGCGCGAGTGGGACCGCGGCAAGAGCCCCGCCCCCTCCGGGACACGCCCCCCCGGGGGAGGGGCCGGCCACGCCCCCCGCGAGGGCAGAGCCAATCGCACGGCCAGGACGCCCCAGGGGGGAGGGGACGGCAAGGAGAAGGGGCGGGGCCAGAGGGAGGCGCGGCCCGAGAGGAAAGGTGAGGGGAGGGGGCGGGGCCTGGCCTTCTATGGGAAAAGGGGCGGGGCTTGGGTTTGTACGGGAATGGGGGCGGGGCTTGGCCTTGTGTGGGAAAGGGGCGGGGCTTGGTCTTATATGGGAATGGGGTGGGGCTTGGGTTTCTATAGGAAAGGGGCGGGGCTTGGGTTTCTATGGGAATGGGGGCGGGGGTTGGCCTTGTATGGGAAAGGGGCGGGGCTTGGCCTTGTATGGTGAAGGGGCGGGGCTGGGGTTTCTATGGGAATGGGGCGGGGCTTGGGTTTCTATGGGAATGGGGGCGGGGGTTGGCCTTGTATGGGAAAGGGGCGGGGCTTGGCCTTGTGTGGGAAAGGGGCGGGGCTTGGGTTTCTATGGGAAAAGGGACGGGGCTTGGGTTTGTATGGGAAAGGGGCGGGGCTTGGGTTTCTATGGGGAAAGGGGCGGGGCTTGGGTTTGTATGGGAAAGGGGTGGGGCTTGGCCTTGTATGGTGAAGGGGCGGGGCTGGGGTTTCTATGGGAATGGGGCGGGGCTTGGGTTTCTATGGGAAAGGGGGTGGGGCTTGGCCTTGTGTGGGAAAGGGGCGGGGCTTGGGTTTGTATGGGAATGGGGGCGGGGCTTTGGTTTGCGTGGGAAAGGGGCGGGGCTGGGTCTTCTATGGGGAAAGGGGAGGGGATTTACCTTATATGGAAAAGGGGGTGGGGCTTGGATTTACAAGGGAAAGGGGGCGGGGCTTGGCCTTGTATAGAAAAGGGGGTGGGGCTTAGATTCATATGGGGAAGGGGAAAAGGCCTTATATGGGAATGGGGGCGGGGCTTTGCCTTATATGGAAGAAGGGGTGGGGCTTGGGTTTGTATGGGAAAGGGGCGGGGCTTGGGTTTCTATGGGAATGGGGGCGGGGCGTCTGTTTCTATGGGGAAAGGGGAGGGGCTTTGCCATGTATGGAAAGGGGGCGGGGCTTAGGCTATATGGGAAAGGGGGCGGGGCTTCGGTTTCTATGGGGAAAGGGAGGGGTTTTGCCCTAGATGGAAAGGGGGCGGGGCTTGGCCTTATATGGGAAAGGGGCGGGGCTTGGGTTCTTATGGGAATGGGGGAGGGGCTTTGCCATATATGGAAAAGGGGGCGGGGCTTATCTCCATATCTGAGTAAGGGGAGGTTTTGCCTTATATGGCAATGGGGGCGGGGCTTGGGTTTATATGGGAATGGGGTGTTGCAGTATATGGAAAAGTAGGCGGGGCTTGGGTTTGAATGGGGGTGTTGCCTTATTTGGGGAAAGGGGCGTGGCCTGGGTTTGGGAAGGGGGTGGGGTTTTACCTTTTATGGGAATGGGGGCGGGGCTTGGGTTTCTATGGGGAAATGGGCGTGGCTTGGGCTGAAATGGGAAAGGGGCGGAGCTTGTCCTAACGGACGTGAGAGGGGAAAAATAATTTGATTTTTCGGGGGAAAATGTGAGATTTCTGGGAAAAAAAAATTGGGATTTTTGGAGGAAAAAGTGGGAATTTTTGAGGAAAAAGACATGGGGTTTGTTGGGGACAAAAATTATAATTTTTGGGGTAAAAGTTTGGTGTTTTTGGAGGTAAGAATTTGGTATTTTTTGGGGTAAAAAGTTGTTATTTTGGGGGGTAAGAATTTGGTATTTTGGGGTAAAAAAATCAGTGTTTTAGGGTAAGAATTTTCTATTTTTTTTTTGGTTAAAATTTGTTATTTTTGGGGTTAAATTCGTGATTTTTGGGGTAAAATTTGCTATTTCTTCGGGTAAAAATTCGCTATTTTTTGGAGCTAGATTCGGGATTTTGGGGGAAAAAAATTGGTAATTTTTTGGGTGAAAATTTGGGGTTTTTTTGGGTAAAAATTTGGGTTTTTTGAAGGAAAAAATTGGGTTTTTTGGGGGAAAAATTCGATTTTTTGGGGGAAAAAAATCGGTATTTTTTGGGAAAAAAATTTATTATTTTTGTGGCTGAACTTGGCACTTTCGGAGAGAAAAATTGGGTAATTTTTGGGGCTAAAAATGTCATTTTTGGGCCGCAGAGAAGCCCCCGGAGGAGCCTCCGGCCAAGCTCTTGGACGATCTCTTCCGCAAGACCAAAGCCGCGCCCTGCATCTATTGGCTGCCGCTCACCGACTCCCAGGTGCCTCATTTGCATATTCATCAGCCTCATTTGCATAATTAGGAACAGGGGAGGGGAAAAGCAGCAAAAATTTGGGAGAAAACAGTGAATTTTGGGGATTTTAGGTAATTTTTGAGGATTTTTTGGGGTAAAATTGATGATTTTGGTGGATTTGCATGTGAAATTTGCATATTAATCTGCCTCATTTGCATAATTAGGAAGGGGGGAGGGGGAAACCCTAAAAATTTGGTGAAATTTGGTGAAATTTTGAGGATTTTAGGCAATTTTTTTAGAATTTTTTTTAATAATTTTGGGGTAAAAGTGGAGAGCTTTTTGATGCTCATGTTGAATTTGCATATTCATGAAGGTAATTTGCATAATTAGGAACAGCAGAGAGGAAAAAACCACAAAATTCTGGGGGAAAAGAGCGGAATTTTGGTGAAATTTGGCCGAAATTTGGGGATTTTAGGCGATTTTTAAGAAATTCTGGGGTAAAAGTGAGGACTTTGAGCAATTTGTATGTGAAATTTGCATATTTATCAGTCTCATTTGCATAATTAGGAACGGGGGAGGGGAAACCCCCAAAAATCTAGGGGAAAATGGTGAAATTTTGGGGATTTTAGGTGATTTTTTAAGGATTTTTGGGGTAAAAGTGCGAAATTTGATTGAGTCAGAGGTGAAATTTGCATATTCATAGCCTCATTTGCATAATTAGAAAGGGGGGAGGGGAAAAATAAAACAATTTCGGTGAAATTTGGTGAAATTTCGGGTATTTTAGGCAATTTTTAAGAATTTTTTGGGGTCAAAATGATGGTTTTGGATGTTAAATTTGCATATTCATCAGCCTCATTTGCATATTTATGAAAATATTTGGGTGTTTAGAGAGTGGGGGAGGGGAAAAACCCCGAAATTTTGGGGTGAAATGGAGGAATTTTGGCAATTTTGGGCAAAATGGAGGGAAAAGTGAGGCCTGGGGTTGAGGCAGAGGTGGAATTTGCAAAATTCGGTCAAAATTGAGAAAATTTGATTCAAAATCAGCAAAGTTTTGTCCAAAATCGGAAGAATTTCATCCAAAAGCTGCAAAATTTTGTGGAAATGGACAAAATCTGATCCAAAAGAGGCAAAATTTGATCCAAAATAGGCAAAATTCAGTCCAAAATTGGCAAAAGTCAATCAAAAATTACTGAATTTTGTTCAAAAATTCGCAAAACTGGGTGGGAAACTCCGATTTTTTTGGGGTAAAAAGCCCCAAAATGCCAAATATTAATAGAAAAACAACTGATCACTCACGGAATGTCACTAATTAACGCTAATTTGGCTAATTAGCTGCTGCAGAAGCAGGCGGAGGGCGCGGGAACGCGAGAGAATAATTTGCACCAAAACTGAAAAAATTCAAAATCAGCAAAATTCGGTCAAAATTGAGAAAGTTTGATTCAAAATCAGCAAAATTTTGCCCAAAATCGGTAGAATTTCATCCAAAAGCTGCAAAATTTTGTGGAAATGGGCAAAATCTGATCCAAAAGAGGCAAAATCTGATCCAAAAGAGGCAAAATTCAGTCCAAAATTGGCAAAAGTCGATCAAAAATTACCGAATTTCGTTCAAAAATTCGCAAAATTGGGTAGGAAACTCCGATTTTTTTGGGGTAAAAAACGCGAAATCACCAAATATTAATAGAAAAACAACTGATCACTCACAGAACGTCACTAATTAACGATGATTTCGCTAATTAGCTGCTGCAGAAGCAGGCGGAGCGCGCGGTTCGGGAACGCCAGAGAATAATTCAATTCAAAATGAGCAAAATTTGGTCAAAAAAGACAAAATTCGATTCAAAATCAGCAAAACGTTACCCAAAATCAGTAGAATTTCATCCAGAGTCTGCGAAAGTTACCAAAAATCGCCAAAATTTGATGAAAAATCGGCAAAATTCAGTCTAAAATTGCCAAAATTGGCAAAACTCAATCAAAAATCACCGAATTTCGTTCAAAAATTCGCAAAATTGGGCAGGAAACTCCGATTTTTTTGGGGTAAAAAACGCGAAATCGCCGAATATTAATAGAAAAACAACTAATCGCTCACAGAATGTCACTAATTAACGCTAATTTCGCTAATTAGCTGCTGCAGAAGCAGGCGGAGTGCGCGGGAACGCCAGAGAATAATTTGCACCAAAACTGAAAAAATTCCAAATCAGCAAAATTCGGTCAAAATTGACAAAATTTGATTCAAAATCAGCAAAATTTTGTCCAAAATTGGTAGAATTTCATCCAAAAGCTGCAAAATTTTGTGGAAATTGGCAAAATTTGATCCAAAATAGGCAAAATTTGTTCCAAAATTGGCGAAAATCAATCAAAAATTACCAAATTTTGTTCAAAAATTCGCAAAATTGGGTAGGAAACTCCGATTTTTTTGGGGTAAAAAATGCCAAACCGCTGAATTTTGATAGAAACACATCTGACCAATGAAATGCGAGTGCTAATTATCGCTAATTTGGCTAATTAGCTGCTGCAGAAGCAGGCGGAGCGCGCGGCACGGGAACGCCAGAGAATAATTCAATTCAAAATGAGCAAAATTTGGTCAAAAAAGACAAAATTCGATTCAAAATCAGCAAAATGTTGCCCAAAATCAGTAGAATTTCATCCAGAGTCTGCAGAAGTTACCAAAAATCGCCAAAATTTGATGAAAAATCGGCAAAATTTGGTCAAAATCGACAAAATTCGATTCAAAATCAGTAGAATGTTATCCAAAATTGGTAGAATCTCATCCAGAGTCTGCAAAAAAAAAGTTACCAAAAATCGCCAAAATTTGATGAAAAATCGGCAAAATTCA